>PVKE010019074.1:0-28859 GCA_004027555.1 Craseonycteris thonglongyai | reverse complement strand
TTTATATTTTCTCCAAGGTTTCCAACGAGGCTTTTCTCAGCATCTCCAGCTTTAAAGCTGGGCTTTGGAGGAGCTTTCCTCTTTATTCTAAAGTTTCTAAGAACCTTATTTCTGTTCCTCGTTCCATATAGCATGCATGTCGGGTATGCATTAGGGGAACCAGTAGAGGTGGCAACAGAAGTGTTGCCAACTCAGCATTATGGACACACTCAATAGTTTGGTGGTTACCTGGGGAGGGGGGTTGGGGGGGAGGGAGAGTTGGGGGAGGTGGGAGTGGATACCAGATATATGGTGATGGAAGGGGAGCTGATTCTGGGTGATGGGTACATAATGTGATGCATGGGTGATGTGATATGGACTTGTACAGCCAGAAACTATCTAATTGTTACCAATTAATGTCACCCCATTAAATTCAACAATAAATAAATAAATTTAAAAGAAAGTAAACTAAAAAAAAAAGTGTTGCCAACAACTGGGGGTAATGGGACTGCCTTTAATATTGGAGACTCAGTTGTGACTCAGCTATAATACAAGGTATCTGAGGTCTAGGACTTCACGTTGCTACAAATTCATAATAAACAACCCCTCTGATATCAGAAAAGGTTAACAACATCATTTTGACTCTTAATTTGAACTGATGGAGCTTTTTTGGTCATGGAGAATTGGCTGACTTCCATTGTGCACTTGGACGCTTTGTTTCAGCATCATATTAGTACACCCAGGTTCCATCACTAGTGATAACATGGCCCAAAACATCATCTTGCTTCTCCAAAAGGTCTTGGCAAACTTGGACTCTCCTTTGCTTTTGTTCATCAGTGAGCTTCTTCGGGACCATTTTTTATACATACCTTTCTCATGCCAAGATTTTTAGTTATAATTTTTCTAACTCTTTCTTTATCAATGTTTACTTGGTCTGCTATACTTCTCACAGTCAGTTGATGATTTTGATGCACACTTTGACAAATATTTGCAATGTTTTCATCAGTTGTACTTGTCACTCTCTTCATCAGTGACACTTTCTCTCCCCTCAGGAAAATGTTTAATCCATTTGTACACTGCTGTTTTCTTTTTCTTTTTTTTAATTATATTTTATTGTTAAATTTAATGGGGTGACATTGGTTGGTAACAATTAAATAGTTTCCCAATGTACAAGTCCACATCACATCACCCATGCATAGCATTATGTGCCCACCACCCAGAATCAGGTCCCCCTCCACCACCATATATCTGGTGCCCACTCCCACCTCCCCCCAACACTGCTGTTTTCTTCATGGCTTTTATCCTCATAAACTTGGACTAACATGTCCCTGATTTTACTTTCACTCTTGCCAAGTTTAACAAGCAATTTAATGTTTGTTTGTTGCTCTAATTCAAGCTCTGACATTCTTGTGATGGCACACAAAAGCACACAACAATAATGTATGCCACTCAGCAAGACACCGCCACACAATGGCACAAACACAGCTATGAGACACTGATATACCAAGGTTATAAAACCTTATGGAGTTGTTTGTACAGTGCTGCCAATGTAAGCGCTTGGTGGCAAGTTCTCAAACTTAATTTTCAGACCTTGTATATAGCAAAAAGCCTTTTGGAGGTACTATTCCTACATGCCGAATAATTCCAGGTTTGTAAGAGGTAATTCTTTCACCTGTCGTAATTCCCAAATCTGTTCTGATAGCTGTTTAATATTAGAATAAAAACATTTCTGGGGTCTTCATGATCCAGCTCTCTTGGCAAAGATCTCAGGATAGTGCAGTCATATCAAAAACAACTCTTGTTCCTGGCTTCAGCTTACTTTTGTCAAGGTGCTGATAACAACCCACAATGTATCTTGTTCCATGTGTAGCTTTAACAATGAATTTTTCTTCAGTTAATTGCTTAAGTACTTCCCCCACAATCTGCCCAGCACTCTGTCGGGCCCTTCCGATCATTTTTAGACTTTTCTTACTGCTCTCTAGTAAGTTCTTTTAATTGTGTTCTTACTGGACCAGATTGGGCCATTTCCATGCCCAAGGAACCAAGCTGTATCTTCATGAAAACAATTGGACATCTTTGTTAATCCACTTGGGGACACTTAGGAAAGAGTGGTGTCTCAGAGACAGCTCATAAATATAGTAGTAAAGTTTGAATTCTCATTTGGGATCTTTGGAGGTAACATAAAGACATTTTCAGATACTTTCCTTTGCCTGTTGGTCTGCAGGTCTCGGGTTTCTCATAAACACATTTTGTAATCTTTCATCAAGCAAAGGCATGTGGCTAGCTGGCCGCATTTTGATTCTTTTAAGGCTTCCATACCATTCTTTTTTCTCTCAGATTGAAACACATTGCCCACGTGGCTAGATTTCTAAAATTTTTTAATGTTGATTTCTTTAGAAACCGATTCTCTGAATCATTATCTTTCACCTTTTAAAGGAAAGATCATACAGTTCTGTTTCGTTTTTTAGCACCAAGTCACTACGTCCTTGAAAAGCAACAGATTCTTTAGTGACCATTGGGTTTTTTCTGCCTTCTGTCCTCTTTGAAGAACTCAGAGTCTCAGTTATTACTTTGTAGAACAGGGTATTATGCTGGATTGCTGCTTTGGGGTTCTTCTTGGAGTCCCTCATTTCCACAGTTGGGAGAGTCTGTGCAGCACTGATGTGTGTTGTTTTTTTTTTAATGGAGAGCAGTCTCCTGGCTGCTGATTGACTCGTCACTGGAGCGTGTGGCTAGGATTGTGGGCAGGATTCCTGCCACGAATTTCTTTGAAGGCATCAAAACGCAATGTTTTAAACTGTGGAACATCAATTGGCTGAAGACTCTGGATGGCTCTTTCAAAACACTTGATATTTCAGTCTTAAACATTTCAGTTTGAAAAATCAAGTCTTTTGCTTTGGGGCTTATGATATTAATTTCCACAGCAGAAAACCATCCTGATGTTTCTAAGCTCAAACATCTCCCCCTTGCTTGGGGGTATGGAGTTCTAGAATCTTAATCCTTTCCCAACTTTGTAGCATTTTAGGGTGTGTGATTTTAGAAACATAGCATCTTAGGGGCAGCTTTCATGGATGCCTCACAAATAAGGGTCATAACTCATTTAGGGTACCGTACCCTTGAATAGATTTCCCCCTAGTACCCTCTTGGCACCTGAACTGTTTCTGGTTTTTTCAAAGTCAAGAAGCAAAGGGAGAGGTAGCTCTTAAAACTATACAAGCAGAAACAAATCACAGTCCCTCTTGAATTCCTTTTGCTCCTGAGGGGTATTCATAATGTTATTGGGCTGTCCACATCACATCTTCGTGTATATGAACTCTGGAGGATTTATAAGAGGAAAATGGAGGTTTTCCCGGCCCCCAGACACAGAACTTTATTCAACCAGTTGTCTCTTTGTTGCTTTCCCAGGTGCCACTAAATCCAGCCTGCTGTCAGCACCCAGTATTGTCAGTATGTTCGTGCCAGCACCTGAAGAATTCACAGACGAGCAGCCGACGGTGATGACTGACAAGTAAGTTCCCACAGTTATTTCCTTCACCTTGTTTACAGAAGTTGAGTCTTCTCACTGTGGTCATGGGAAAGCCTCTAAGGAGGCATTCTATGCTGTAAGTCACAATTTGTTCTTCAAGTGGTCATCGCCGTATTAAGTGCTGTTACGCATTTGTTATTCTAGAAATGCAGTCTCATACGGGCCGCTTTCCTTTATGCCAGGACTCATCAAAAAATTACCCACTTACTGATTATTCCCAGCAATAATTTCATACAAATAAAATCCGACAACCAGTAGCTTCAAATTGTTAGGATGGGACTGACTTTGAGACTTGACCTACTCATCCTGTCAGCAGAACCCGTTCTCTGAATCTCCAACTGGTTAGGTCATCTCTCAATAGCCCCACATTTCTTACAGGATACAGTCCAGATGCCTTAGATTATGAAAGGCCCTTCAGATTGTGAAGGTGTGGCCTTCCTACTGCTCACAGGAGCTCTTCCCAGCCCCTCACCTTCTCCAGAGCATGCCTGAGGTAATCCATCCTCTGTGATTTCATAGGTGCCCCTATACTTTCTTTGCCCGGTGAGTGGCTAGCCACGCTTCAAGACCCAGCTGAAGGCAAAGATTCCCTGATTCCACAAGGCAGAATTAGTCATGCCATTTTCCAAGGTTCTGTAATATTTGATACATATATTTGTCTACCACTTATCACTGGGTATTTTAATCGTCTAGTTGTTAGTACGTACATGTTCTGTAACAAATAGTGAGTTCCTTAGGGACTGGGGCCCTTTCTTCTTTATTTAATACTCTAAGCTCCCTGCATATTCCCTACACATCAGTCTTGTTCGGTGCATCTGATAAAGAATAAGACTTACGGGATTTCAGGTTTGGAGAGCCGCTTGGGCCAGGGAGTCTTCCTGGTAAAGGTGACCCAAGTGACAAATGGGGTAGGCTTGTGATGGAAGGAGAGGAGGGCGAGGTAGAGAGGCTAGTATGAGGATCTGTGCAGCTGGCTACAGCTGATGGTCATTACTGAAGACACGACAGTGCCTGCGTTGAACAGCTGCCTTGGGATCTCCACATGGGGAGCACCTAGTTGCTTGTGGAGGACTCTTCTTGGCTCCTCCTTTGGTATAATTTCTCAGTTTGTGTTATCCTCCAAGTTCCCACCTCTCCTAGTTGCCTTTCTTCTTTCTTAGTCACAAATGTGAGTCCTACATTTCTAAAAAGTCGATTTGTAAGGAATTCAGGAAGTTTTCGGATAGTTTCCAGTAGCGATCATAGTTCTGGTTCCTTTGCTGTTCCCAGTAGACGTTCCCTTCACTTTATAAAGCTGCCTGGCTGCAGCTGAAAGGAAGAGCTCTGGCTTTGGTGAAACAGACTAAATTGAACCCACACCCGATCCCACAAAGAGCTGTACGTTGTAAGTCATTTACGAGCAGGTGCCGTTGTATTTTTGCATATTACACTCAGTAGGTGTGGTGCGTTCATAACACTTACCTGAGCGGAAGAGAAGAGACTGCTGTCCAGACAACCCCACTCTCTTAAGTGCTCTCTTGACTTTACTACCCCCTGTCTCTCCCACAAAAAGGATACTTTATAATCTGATAGTTTAAGAGTGCTTCCATTTGTGTCTAGGCTTTTTGTTTGTTTGTTTCAACAAGTGAAAAAGTATCTAGTTTCTGACCATCCTTAGCATTAATTTCACATGCGGAAAATCCCTTAACTGGAAGCTTCAAACTTTGAGTTGATTGGCGCTCTTTGTTAAAGGGAGCAGCAATTCATGTATAGGCCTGATGCTTGTGAGTTAAAAGAACGTTTTCAGTGATCAAAGGAGGCTTCCTGGTCTCTGCTACATGCGTTGTTTCTGTGTCTACGGTGAGGGGGGCACTGGAGTCTCCTATTCATTGTTAGAGTGAGACCCTGACCTCCTTTGGGGAATTTTTCCAAGACTCACCTCTAATGGCTGTATGTACTTCTTATATCTTACAACTGTTGCTGGCTTTCATGGAAGGCATTCTCTTGTTTTCTTCACAGATGCCATGACTGTGGAGCCGTTCTTGAAGAATATGACGAGGAAACGCTTGGGCTGGCCATTGTGGTCCTCTCCACTTTCATTCACTTAAGCCCAGACTTGGCAGCCCCGCTGTTGCTGGATATCATGCAGTCTGTGGGAAGGTGAATGTCTGCTTCTGTTTTGTTTGGTAGGAAGGAGCCTTATTCAGTCCTTATCTCGGAAAAACTGCCAGTTCAACAGTGAAACATTCAGAAACCTTATCGATGCTTGACATTTGTGGGATCAACTTGGACTAATTTTAAAAACTGAATGGCCCAAACTTTTGGCTGAATTCCCCAGCTGTGTAGGGTCATGAGTTGCAATGTCAGAGTGGAGCTAGAGGAAAGTGCACTAAGAAAACTCTCCTGTTTGTTGTCTCTGTTATTATAGAAGCCAATGTATGTAACAGTGCTTGAAACTGTGCATGCTTCAGAGTAAACATTATTTGTTTTAGGTATTATTATTATCACAATGATTATCATCTCTATACCTGCTTTAAGATGGGTTCCCTAGGATTTTGTAATCTTGGGCTGGCTCACTTAATTATGTAACTTGGGGCACTGTCATATGAGGGAATAAAGGAAAGTGTAGAAGTTTCACAATTCTGACTTAGAAGAAGGAAGGATGCACACATTTTGGGAACAGGGTCATCAGCTTGACTGAGGGAAGAGTAAACTCAGCTGCTTTGCAAGTTTTCATATTAAGAAACTTCCATTTGGTAGATAGGACATGAGAAGAAAAGTGATATATTTCATGGATATAAGTTCAAATTCAGTAACAAATTGTAGTCCTAGCATGCACAACATATAGGAGAGGATCGAATTAAATCCACATAGGATGCATTGTTTCCAGTCTGGCACAGAGCTAAGTGCTTCAGGCTGTGGGTAGCAGTCTTAACTCTTGTCCTCAAATATTTTGTGAAGAGGACAGTGACATGTTGAAGAACTGGGTAGCCGTACAAGAGAGGACATGATGATGAGCTGCAATGAGTGGTAAGTGCTATAGAAGTTCAGGATGGAAATGATTTCTTAGGGAAGTTCTCGATGGATGAGGTAGGGGAAAAACCGGATTCTGAAAATTTCTGGTGTTTGAGAGAGAGAAAGAGAATGACTTTTAATGGAACTAAAATTTAATTGTTTTTCAAATGAAGAAACGCTGATTTCAAGTTTAAGACAATCTAGAAAGCATTAAAAACCCCGTGACTTTAAAAGTATATGACCCTATTATCTTTCTTCCCCCAATTTTTCTGAAGGATCCTCTGTAGTATAGTCAGGGATGGTATAACTGTTCCACCTCTCATACTTAGAAATTAGCCAGTATGAAAAGTACTAAGCCTTGAACACAGAAAGATGGAGAGATAAGAAAAGATGAATTATTTCATATAAGCCCTTGTTTTTAACCTAATCCTAATAATCGTGTATAAATTTTGTACCAATTATCAACAATACTTGTGGAGTTGAGAGTTTTTATTAATGCAAGGTCACAATTTCTACTGTCAATACTTTTCAGTTTTAGAACAGATAGAATTATTGTTCTGGTCTGTTACCATCTTGAAATAGCTGATCTAAGTTGTAGTAGGTATTAGAAGGTTTTTATTTTGTTTTTATTTGTTTTAACAGTAAGAGAGAATAAACCATGTTTAAGCATTGCCAACTGTTAGGGTGGAAAGCAAAGGAAAAATAATAGCAGATACATTTTTACATACATACATATACATATGTTTAAATTGCTACCTCCTGGAAGTAGACTAGCAAGAGACCGAGAGAACATTTAAAGAAAGCTTTAATCATCAGCCTAAGCCTAATCACCAAGAAAACAGATTCAGCAGAACCCTGCAGGATTCAGGGCTTCCTTGCATGCCTCAATTCCACGTGAGCTAATGTGGATGTGTGAACACTTGGTTTATTTATGCTAGTACCACAGGAACTATTTCCGGGGTATTCTAAGAGTATGTAAGTCCAGTAGAAGCCTTTCATTTATCAACCAAACCTTTCCATATGATTTTGTATTTTAGTCTCTACTTAGATCCCACTTAAGATTGGCCCACCTTTTTCTAGGTACGGCCTTCAAGGTCACATTTGCTGCACCCTTAATTATTATTTATTTCATTTGCCAATGTTAATTTATTCATTGTAGTATCATTAGCAGGAGAGGGCCCATGACTAACGTCCCTGGGCACGGTTGCTGGTGTTAGTGGTTGCTGGACCTGCTGTTCCTCTCCAGATGTGCTCTTGGCTCAGCTCACTCTTTTGTGGTCTTAAGCAAATAAATTTGTAGCATTCTCTTTGTTTCTTCAATATCATACTGATCAAGACATGTTTTCCTAAACCTACCAATTTAGTACATTCTCTTTCTATACATATAAGGTATTTCCATGTGGACAGAACCATGATTATTTAACCTCATATATTTCTCAGCATGTCCTTTCAACCCAATAATTAGTGGACAGATACCCCTGTCACCTCTTACTATCTTATAGAGGCTTTTACAATTTGCGGTTTATTTGTGGTTAGGTTTCAGAGTTTGTATACAAAGAAAAGAGTTTTGAGTTGAGTTAATGTGGGGATGGATGGACTGAGTCCGATACTGTTCTGATATCTGTTTAACCTGGTTGCTGAAGCTATTTTGTAGATTGCTTGGGTGATATTAAATCAACTTAATTGTATGCTTTTCCATGGAAATACCTGATTTGATGCAAAAATCAGGTCTCAGGAACTAGGTTAAGTTGGACTCTAGAGACTGACCACTGCATGAGCCCTCTGTTCCTGATGAAAGGAATTGTCAGCGGTTTTATATGTCTCATCATCTAAGCTGGAGCCACAGTGGGTCCTACTGCAGCACTCATGAAAATGAAACCTAAGATAGTCATGTGATTGATTCTGTTTACTTTATTTCCTAGATTGGCATCCAGCACGACTTTTTCTAATCAAGCAGAAAGGTAAGGTCCTAAAGTGAGCCTCAATCTTACTAACTTTTTGTCTCGTGCACGTTCATCCGGTTTCTAAAACACCAGGGTCTATGCCATGGAAGGAATATGTTAGGTTCTGTTGCAGCTTCAGAGAGCATGTGTTCATTATCTGTTCATACCTTCATTCATTCATTCACTCATTTTAGTCAAATATTTTTAAGCCCACTCTATACCAGGCACTGTGCTAGATACTTAGGTTTCAGTGGGGTCAAAACTGACATGATTCCTGTCCTCCTATCGTCTTGAGTAAAGTTATGATTAACTAAAGTTCTATTTCTGTCCACTGTTTTTTTCTTTTGATGCAAAATTTACATATAAGAAAGTACACATATCTTAAGTGAACATTCACTGAATTTTGACAAATGGACACACCTGCGTAGCCCAAACCCCTGTCAAGATATAGAGCATTGCCATCACTCCCGAAAGCCCCCTCACAAACCTTCCTAGTCAGCCAGTCTCTACCCCACAGGGACAAACACTGTCAGGATTCTTTTCCCCCATCATAGAGCTTCGTATACATGGAATCATATTGAATGTGCTTTTTTGTGTCTGGCTCTTTTCACTCAGCATAATGTTTTTAGATTCACCCATGTTGGTCCATGTCACAGTAGTTTGTTTCTTTTTCAGAGTGGAGTAGTATCCCATAATCTTTTAAATTCATTTTCATATTGATGGACATTTTTGTATTGTTTCCAATTTGAAGCTATTCTGAATGAAACGGTTATGACCATTTTTATAGAATTTGTAAACATTTGTAAGCAAATGTGTTTGTTTCTCTTAGGAATGGAATTGTTGGGTTACAGGACAGGTGTTGGTTTAATTTTATGAGACACTACCAGAACTGCCCTTTAAAGTGGTTACGCCATTTTGTATTCCCACCAAAAAAGTATGAAATTTCTGATTGTTTCACATCTTTGCCCAAAATTGGTGATGTTAGTCTTTTTAATTTTAGTCATTTTCATTGGTATCTCATCATAATTTTAATTTCCATTTCCCTGATGCCTAATGCTATTCAGTGTTTTTTCAAGTATTCTTCATGACCCTCTGTAAATTTTCTTTTGTGGTATCTGTTCAAATCTTTTGTACATATTTTAACATTTTAATATTGAGTCACAGGACTTCTTTACTCATATATATCCTGAATATAAGTCCTTTATTAAATATGTTTTCTGAATATTTTCAACCAGTCTGGGGCTTGCCTATTTCTTTTCTTACTGGTATGTTTTGCTAATGTGTTTAATTTAGATAAAGTCTGGTGTTTTAAAATTTTTAAACAATTTATGATTATTGCTTTCTGTTGTTTGTCTAAGGAAGTTTTGCCTAGCCTCAAGTCAGGAAGTTATTTGCCAATGTTTTGAGTTATCCTCTAGAAGTTTTATGGTCCTAGCATTTATGATACATCTCAAATTAAAATTTTGTGTGGTGTGAGGTAGGGGTTGAGCTTCCTTTTTATCCATATAGATATCCAGTTATTTCAGCACCATTTAAAAAATGACTTTCCCTTTACCCACTGGATCACTCTGGTGTTGGTTACACTCAAATAACCATATTAAAGTTGATCTATTTCAAAGCTCTCTATCCTGTTTCATTGATCTATATGGAACTACAATGTCTTGATTATTGTAGCTGTATAGTCAGTCCTGAAGGCAGATAATGTGAATTCTCCAACTTTGGTCATCTTTTTCAAGAAGATTGATTTGGATATTCTAGATTCCCCACATTTCTATATAAATGTTTAGAATAAACTTCTAAATTTTGGGGGGGAAAAGCCTACTGGGATTGTGCTGAAACTATAAACCAATTTGGAGATAACTTAACATAAAAATATAGAGTCTTTTAATTTATAAACATGGTATATATTTCCATTACATTCAGTTTTTTTGTTTTTCTTCACAGTGCTTTTTTGTTTTCATTGTAGAGGTCTTACCCATATTTTGTTGAATATATTCCCCCAGATTTTTTTTTAATGCCAATATAAATGGAATTTTTAAAAATGTCATATTCCAACTTTGCTGCTGGTATGTAAATATTCCATTGATTTTTTTTGTTTTAACATTGTAATGTATTAAGCTAAATTCACTTGTTAGTTGTAGTAGTTTCTTATTAGATTCTTTAGAATATAAAAGCATATGAAAATCATATCACCTGTAAATAGTGAGTTTCACTTCTCTGTTTCTGATTTTTATGCCATTCATTCATTCATTCATTCATTCATTCATGCCCTATTGCAATGGCTAGGACCTCTAGTACAATAATAATGATATGGGTGAGCATCCATGCCTTGTTTCTGCTCTTACAGGAAAAGTATTTAATTTCATCATTAAGGATAGGTTTTCATAGATGCATTTTACCAGACTGAAGATATTTCTTTCCTTCTGTTTCTAGTTTGCTGAGAACTTTTATCATGAATCTATGTTGAATTTTTTCAAATGCATTTTCTGTATCTGTTAAAATAACTGTATGTTTTTTATTTCTTTTACTCTAATGTATTGAATTCTGTTGATTGGTTTTTGAATATCAAGTCAGTCTTATATTGCTGGGATAAACTCTGTTTGATCATGGTCCATCAATTTTTAAATTTATTGTTGGATAAAATATCCATGAGGACTATGGGTCTTTTTTCTTTTCACACTTTTTTCTTCTTCTTCTCTCTCTCTCTCTCTTTTCTTTTTTGGTAAAGACTTTATCTGATTTTAGTTTCAGAACTATGCTAGCCTCATAAATTATGTTGGGAAGGGTTCTCTCCTTGCTTAATTTTTGAAAGATTGTGTGTAAGTTTAGTGTCATTTCTTCCTGAAGGACATTTTTGGCCTACAAGTTTGAACCAGCATTTCAGGGTAGGCATGGCATAATGAAACAGTTTAGGTAAAAGGGTACTTTTTACCAATAATCAATCCATTTGGGCTCTTTGATGTCCTCTTTCTTCCTTCTCTTAACTTTATCCCTTAATCACTCTGGAAATGTCTTTTCTGATACTTTGGTTTGAGGCACATCAAGACATAATCATCTCTTGGCTCCCTCTTTTGATATACAGAGGTAGAACAGAAGGTAAAGGGGAAGCTCACATATCAAAGTCCTATTCTTTTTACAAGTACCATCTCAGATGTCCCCCAAAACTTCCCAGCTCTCCCAACAGGAATGAACATCTCCCTCTGCATGTTTCCTCACAGCAGCTCACTCTCTTAGCCAATGACACTATCTGGGAGGACCCTGCTGATAATCCTCCTCCCGGGTTCTAGTCCTGCCTGCCATTCTCGGGACACATGACCTTTGCAGGTTGCATTTTCTCTCTGTGCACTGGGGTGGCTGGAATTACCGGTAGTCTGGGACCACGCTGGCATTTCCAGGTTTTCTCTTCCTAAAATCTTATTGTTCACAGGATTCTGTGTGATTTCATGTCACGGATGGAAATGGCAATGAGCTACATTCCATAAGAGTATTGGTGTGTACATGCCCGAACTCTAAATAAATAAGGAAATGAATGTCTAAACATACGCCTTGTCTTTTCTTTCTCGGCTCAACTCCAGCATGATGGTTCCTGGCAATGCAGCGGGGGTGGCCAAGCAGTTCCTGCGCTGTATCTTCCATCAGCTGGCTCCCAATGGCATCTTCCCGCAGCTATTCCAGAGTACCATCAAAGGTAACCCATTGGTGCAGACTCCTCCCGCCCGAACATGGCTGGTCGCTGAAAGCTGAACATGACTAAATCTGATTGTTGACTTTCCAGATGGGGCTTTCTTACGAACCTTAGCCACGGCTCTGATGGACTTCAATGAGCTGAGCTCTATTGCTGCTCTCAGTCAGCTCTTGGAGGTACGTTGGCTTCGATGACATTCAGAGCCCCTACTGAAATATCTGCCGAGGAAGAAATTCAAAGTTATTTAATTTAAAAATGAAATGAAACAAATTTTAAATTTAAAACTTCAGATGTCAATTAAAAATGTTAAATAAAATTGTAAATATTTTACATTTTAGAAATTAGTTAAAAAGTGCCAATGCACAGAAAAGTGCCAGTCGGACTGTCCTGTTGTGTGGATTTACTGTTTATTTAAAGCCTCTGGACACCCTCAACTAAGGGTTGGAAGCCAGCTGTTAAGCATTCACCTCCCCGTAACTCCCCCAGCTTTCAAAATGTGTGTTGGGTAGAGCAGTTGCACTATATTATGGGAGTTGGTTTCAAGTGTCAGTTTTGCTGCTTATTCATTGTATCACAAGATTTGGATTCAAGTCCTGCTTATTCTTTGTATAGTGAGACTTGGATTCACGTCTCAGGCCCTTATTCGTTCTCTCAATTAGCTTGGAGGGTTGGCAGATTGCCGTAGAGACTTTGCTGCTCCTGTAGTTGGTTATTCTTAGTCTTCAGCCAGCATTTTCCCTGCAAGCATCATCTATTGTTGTCTTAGCACCTGACCACACCAGTTGTAGATCCTTAAAAGATGTTCATCTTGCTCACATTTCACCTTTCACTGTCATAGGTCATATTTTCCACCCTGTTGGTCTGAATTTGTTGATTTTTCTCTGTATTTCTCCTATCAATTATAACTATTAGCCTAGGTATATAGTAGGCACATGACCATGTTTATAACCTGTGTATGTGATTTTTAAAACGGATCTTCAACAAATAGCTACCTGAATTGCCATGCTGTTTCTGCTGTTTCTGCAGTTGATTGCCTATGCTTTTGTGTTTTTAGGGTCTAAATAACAAAAAGAATTTACCAGCAGGGGGTGCTATGATACGCTGTTTGGAAAACATTGCTACCTTCATGGAAGCTTTGCCCATGGATTCTCCTAGTAGCCTCTGGACCACAATCAGCAACCAGTTCCAGACATTTTTTGCCAAGCTGCCTTGTGTTTTGCCTCTGAAGGTAAGCTGAGGCCAGGATTTCATTTTAAATTACTTTCTTATCGTTTGCAGGCTAACTGCCAGCAGAGAAGCAAGGTCTTGGGTGATTTAATGTTTCATTGGAGGGCTAGAAGGAATCTGTATTAGCCATAGAGTAGACAGTATTATCTAGGTTGTTTCCTCCAAATGTTTCAGAATGTCAGCAATGTGCAGCAGGCATTTTGACTTAGTGGTTTCATGTTTCCAGTTGATTTTTTTTTAAGTCAGGAAGACATTAGTATATTGTATTTGTCTAGAAATTTTTCTCAGGTGGATATTAAGTAAACACATAGTAAAGGAATAACAGTTATTTTTTTCCTAAAAAGGATATCAGACATATAATGTAAAGCTTCGATTTTGGAGAATTATCTAAAGGGAAGTGATTGCTTGTGTGTTTGTGAATAAAATAATTTCAAGGCCAAGCTAATATTTCTGTTTGACTGCCTTACAGGCTGCCCCCGCTCCAACCACCATACCACCCTCCCGAGTACACACACAATTATCTAGCTGTAAATCTGATAGCCTAAGAAACATTTTCAACGTGAACCCATTACCGGTAAATGCAAAAACAGAATCCTATACTGCTCAAGCTGGAAAAGACCTATAAAATCCATCCTTTCCAATGTCCCCATTTTCCAGATGTGGGACTGTAAATTCAGAGAGGTGGTGGCAGTGTGAGGATTAGGACTCAAGTTTTTTCCACTCACAGACTTCTAGAGTCCTTCTAAAGTAGGGGTAAATGGTAGGCATTTAGGTCTCTCTAACAGGAAGAAAGACGTGGCTGGTAGTGCCCATAGCAATGTGTATGAACCTCATTTGTTCTGTAAGCTTTTTGCGTTTTATGCAGATTGCAGATAGAAATACTCAACTTGCAACAAAATGAATCACTTGCTGATCTGACAAATGTAGTTTGGTGGCAACACCTCTTCTAAAATGAGTATTACATATGTGTAAATGGTTTATGAATACCAACCACCTCTGATAATACATGTTTCCAAATTGGCAGATTTAGAAAGTATGACCCCCCAAATAGGTTCTATCAGGATGAAAATTTAGGTCCCCTTTGCTTGGTGTGTGCTGTGTTCTTTGAGTTTGAAGTTACTGTGAGAAACAGGAATACTGAGATTTTTACAATCCTTGTCAACCTGCAAATCTAGAGTAGCAAATAAATTTAAGGAAGGAGGATTAGTGCTTTGAATCCATGTATGTCTACAGCTACTGTACATACATACACGTGTAGGAAATCAAGTGCACACAGTTTAACATGGCAGCATGGACCCTCCCTCAAACCAGCCAGCCATTCAGGGCCATTCATTGCTTAAAAGCTACACGTGTTAAGAGAAGTGGTGGGGCAGGCACCACAAATCCAAATGTCTATACGCCGACCCAGTAGTCAAAATATTTTGCTTGAACACTGACCAGTTGGAAGTATTTCGAGCTGTAAACAACTGGTAAGCCTAATTTGTGACATTTGGCCCTACCCATGGAGACCCTGACTTCAAGGTTACTGAGTGGAGTGAAGAGAGATAAGGTAGGTAATAAGGGGAGTTGAGACCCCTGAGAACTGGAAAGCACCCGTCCCTTCTGGTGGGGTCAGCTGCTATTCCACTCCACCTAGTTGTTGCGTGGGAATGCAGGCTTCTTGCTGATGATCTGTCCATGTTTTCCAAGGCGATATTTTCTGATTTTTAAAACCCTATAAGGACTTGATGAGCAGCCAGTTTTCGGCCCCAGGTTCAAAGTAATGTAAATGTCACATCTAATCCCCTGGGCACTGAGCAGATTAACTATACCAGTGGTTCCCTTAGAAGGTAGGTGTGAAATACTTTCAGAATGTGTGTTAAACACTTGTCCTGCTCGATCAGATCTGGGCACTGCCTCTGATCACCCTCTGCTTTGCCTTGGATCTCTGATAACAATGTAACGCCATTGAAAATCCTTCTGTAGTTTGTTCTGTTTAGAGAAGTAGATCTTAAACTTCAGTGTGCATCAGTGTCCTTAAAGGACTTGCTAAAACACAGACTCCTGGGCCTCATTCTGAGAGTTTCTGATTCAGTTGGGGTGCCACCTGTGGATTTGCATTCTAACAAGTTTCCAGGTGATAGGGGTGTTCCTCCTGGTCCAGGGATTATACTTGAGAACCCCTGGTCTAATTTGTTCTTAAAAGAAGCTAATATTGCACACAGCTACAGAGATTTAACTGTAGCTTGCCACTGTGATGTATTTATAATGTTAAATAATATCGTTATTATTCTTGCTGTAACATTTTCCCCCAACTCTAGTAAACTAGATTTTTTTTTTAAGGTTTATTTATTGTTTTTGACAGAGAAAGATACAGAGTCAGAGACAGAGACAAGGGGGAGGGCCCAGAACAGTCTCCATAGTTGCACATCATTGGTTTTTCCACATAGTTTCATTCCACAGGTGGGTGCAGGGCTGCACAGGGCAGGAACTGGGCCGAGGTCTCACCCCGGTGAGAACTGAACTGGGGGCACTCCGCAGTTCAGCATATGGGTCCACACAGGCCAGGGCCGGGATTCGATCCTCTGTCCCTGGGGCTGCAAAGTGAGCGCCCAACCCACTGAGCCATCCCGGCTTCCCCCAGTAAACTAGATTTTAAAAGTACATTTTGATGTGGAATCTTGCCAAACATAACTTTAACAGATTTGTGAGGCATGCTTTTCTCTTGTAGAAATTTTACTGCTTTTTCTGACATATCTTTTAGTAGCAGAGAAAGGTCAGATGAGACTGGTTCTTATTTGGACTAGTAAGCCTAATGGTTTTAAATCAGTCTAAGTGGTTGGGTTTTTTTTTCTCCCCAACATGACCTTTTACAAATTAGTATACCTGTCTAGAGTTGGGCACATTTACTTTCTACCTATCTACTTATGTATCAGTTGTACGTCTGCCCATTCATCCATCCATCGTCCATCTGTCTGTCCATCTACCCACCGACCCACCCATGTGATTCTTTATCCAACTCTATCTGATTTAATTTAGGTATATATCTTTGAGAAATAGTTCAGGACCTATGCTTAATTATTTACTTGTCTAATACCATTTAATGAAAAATTTTAAAACTTGAGAATGATTTTTTTCAACATGAATATATGACACAGAAAACTGTAAGGAGGCAGCTATACCTCAGATTCTATTTCCTGAAATAAGTGCTTATGGGAAATATATGAAGCAAAGATGTATGAAGCAGGGTACTGACTTCTTACTTTTTCGTATTTGTTCACAGTGTTCTTTAGATTCCAGTTTGAGAATTATGATTTGCCTCTTGAAGATACCCTCTCCCAATGCCACAAGGGTAAGTATGTTTCAAAAATACATAACCAATTGGTTATTCACTTATTTTTTAACCTAAAAAGACAAGCATGTAGCAACGTTGAAGAAATAGTCATTGTACACTGAATGTTTCACTTTCAACCTCCTTGAAAGTGTCTAGTGTGAGGAGCTCTAATACATCACAATACCTGTATCCCTTTTTATAATTGGTCCTCTTAGTCCCGGGCTGTATCCACCAGTCTGTGCTCCATACTATGAAATAGGTGACCCTTCTAAACACAGGTCTCATTTCATTCATTCCTTGCTTAAAAATCTTTGATAATTTCTCATTTCTTTTATGATAATGTCCAGATTATCAGTGTGGCATACAAGAAGGTACTTGATTAATTTGCCAGCTTACCTTTCCAATTTAGTGCTCAGCCACCTGTCCCATCCCCCATGCCTCCTGTGTTTTTCAGAATCGCTATTATGATCATCAAAACAATAAGTATTGTTTTGAGCATTTACCATATGGCGGGCATTGTGCTAACGACCTTATATTTATAACCTTATTTAGTTCCGTACTTCCTTGCCTTTGCTTAGGCCATTTCCTTCAAGATGAGAATTTGAATTTCAATTAAAAGATGCTCATATTTTCTGTAGCAACTTCCTTCTATATCAGATCCTACAATACCTGATAGAACTCTCTGTATTGGTACTCACATTGTACTGACGTCTCCCCAGTGAGACTGTGAGCTTCATGAAGTCCAACACAGTGTCTCATTCACCTTTATATTCCTGACTTCATTTCTGGGCTGCATTATATGAAATGCTGCAGTAGTTTGTATTGCAGTGGCTTGTAACTACGGGTTACCAAGAAGAAATATCCCCTATAAGTTTTACCTTGACTGTACTTTCATAGATGCATGGTTTATGCTGGAAAGTTGCAATGAAATCATTTGGTCTGATTTATTCATTTACAGACAAAGAAATAGGCTCAGAAAGATGAAGGGTCTTGGCCAAGGTCACATAGCTGGGTAGTAAATGATTTGCAACTTGAACCTAGGTCCTTTGATTCTAAGTTCCTTGATTTCTTTGTTGTCCCATATTGCCCCTTCACCATGCTGCTTTGCTAGATAAAAGAGCAAACCTACATTTCTATGTAGGTTTCAATTCAGGTTTCTTTTTTTTGACAAACTAAGAATGCATCATATATCAATGTTATATATCCTGTCCTCTTTCATCCATCATCAGTGTTTCAAGGCAACAGCACTTACACAGAG
Source organism: Craseonycteris thonglongyai (assembly GCA_004027555.1). Lineage (NCBI taxonomy): Eukaryota > Metazoa > Chordata > Mammalia > Chiroptera > Craseonycteridae > Craseonycteris > Craseonycteris thonglongyai. The sequence continues at coordinate 10,934 of PVKE010019074.1, read as the reverse complement.
CAAAGAATACTGTGTCAACAAAACTATTTCAAAGAACTTAAGATTTTTTATATAGAAAGCACTATATGGGTTTCTGTGAAGAATAAAAACAAATAAAAGGCAATTCCTATCCTCAGGGCAACTAACATGTAATGAATTTATTTTTGTATCAATAAGAAAAAAGGATCTCAAAAATACTCATATCCTTTGATTTAGTCACTTATTTTCCAGGAATCTATTCTAAGAAAGAAAATGAAAATGCAAATTTCATGCAAAAAATATTTTTATTGGGACACTATTTATAATAAAATGTGACTTTTGTATCTATTAAAAGGGGTGATTATTGCAGAATTAAATAGCATTGGAAATTACTCATGTTTTATTAACAAAATGAAATTGACAAAATGTAGGATTGTATATATGTAAGATTTGAACTGAATAAACTGGTGTGCAACAAAGAAGAGAAATATGTCAAAATTATCACAAGGTGGTAAGATTATGGATGAGTTCATTTCCTGGTCTATACTTTCTACAGAACCCACATTTACACATTGAGCATGTGTTAATTTTATAATCCAGACAGGACTATAGAGGTTGAGAAATCATGGTATGGAAATCTTCTGGAGTCCAACTGAAATCCTGTCTTCCCTACAGAGCAATTCTGCCTCTGGAAAATCACCCTGGAATTTGGTTTTGAGTTCCATTGGCCTTGAGTGTTATTTGCCTACTTAACTGCCTCAGCGGCAGCATGGGGACAGTAAAGCTTCAGAGAATTATGATGCAGCTCATAGCTAACAATGATGGAGGGCTTACTATTGCCAAGTGCTTTACGTGCATTGTCTCCATTAATTCTCACAACACTGATGAGGTGGAAACCACTTTTATCCTCATTTTACAGAAGAGAGAACCAAGTCAAGGTTAAATCACTTATTTAAGGTCGCAGAGAACTAGAGTCTGAAAACACTGTGTGATACTCTAGAGCTGTGTCATTAACTATTATAACATAGGGCCTCCCCAGGACTATTGTAAGAAATTTGAGTGAGATCAACTATCTGGGTGGTGAGCACATAATACAATGTATAGACAATGTAGTGTAGAATTGTACACCTGGAAACAATGTAATTGTTATCAACCAATGTGATCCCAATAAATTTAACAATAAAAAAAATAAAACAACAACAACAAAAAACTATATTCGAGCACCTAAGTCTGCATGATACTTAGTAGGTGCTCAATAAATGTTTTAAAATGTCTTAAGAAAGCATACGGACCTAAAACTGACCTGATAAATATTGGCAGAAAGCTGGGTCATGATGGCTTTCATCTAAGCTAATCGTTAGTGCTGTGGTACTTACATGCAAGGGTTGGCTTGTGCTGTTTAATTCTACAAGCCTAAGATGATAGGCTTGTAGAGGAGCTGGATCTGATGAACCCATGGATGCCTACAGATTATGAGAAATAGAGTGAAAGATCTAATGCAGTCCTCATAGTCTTATTTGCTAGGGGTGGACGTGAGGATAGGATTGGAGTTAGGTAAGTTTATAAATGATGCCATCTGGGAAAATGGTTTACTATTTTTAGCAATAAAATGATTAAATTATGCTCTTCGAGACATTGATTGACTGTACACGGTTCAGTTCTTGTTAGACCAATGGGTTGCTGCAGTAGCCACCTGGCAACAGATTTTAAATAAAAAAAGAATGGTCCCATTAGTTAAAATGTCATGAGACTTTAATACTTTTTTAATGAAAGTATTAGCAATTGATTTTATTTGGCCCCAATCTTATTGCAGAGTTTGTTGGAACCGTTTTCAAAACTGCTCAGCTTTGTAATTCAGAATGCTGTCTTCACTTTGTCCTACCTGGTGGAGGTGTGTGGCTTATGTTACCGAGCGTTCACTAAGGTAAGGGTTCATATGTGTGTGTTCCCGGGAAACCTAAAACTGGAAGAAACGTATTCTTTCTAATCAGTGTCAACTCCTTGTTAGGTTAATTGCTCCAATGTAGTTAAAAATGAGTAATTCTACAGAGGTCTAATAAATGTCATTGGAGGAAACTCTTTACATACGCGTATATCTTAAATATGTAAATTTGGAGAATTGAGGGTCATAAGGTTTAGAAGAGGAAGTATTTTGAATGAAGTGAGATAATGGTCTAAATGACCTCATAGAGTCCTTTTCAAGTTCACCATCCCATGATTAGTGGGCAGGCCATCACTACGTATTATTTTTAATCTCCAAAGTAGAAAAATATCGGCTTGTCATTTGTCAAAGCCGGTGGAGAGCGCCTTAATTCTCATCATTTGTCTGTTTCCCCAATTCTGGGTTCTTGGCCTCTGAAATTGTAATCTCATCTTTTGTCATCTTGCCTTAATAATGGTTTCTCTCTATTACATTATCTTTAGTATCCCCTGCCCCACTGCTGAGGAAGTGGAAAAGTACTGCTTGCCCCATGTATATAACAGCCTTGTTGGAGCTGGGAGACACTGTCCTAATGGAAAAGCAGGAGGCAGGGCAAATTGAGAGCATTTCTGTCTTTAAGAACAATGTGCAAATGTTACTCTTCCAATTTCCAAGTTTATTTTCAATGGGGTCTCTGTTTCTGTGTTCTCTCTCGAATGTTCAGAATAGTCCTTTATTCATGTTGTCCACTTCTGTAAGCCTTTTATTTTTCTCATAAAAATCTAATTTTATATCAAGGATTTTATTCTATTTAAAACACTCTTTATTTTGTTTCTTTCCATCTTGTGTTCATTCTGCCACGTTAAGTGTTCCATGATAATCTTCTCTTTAGTCTTTCTTACTATAAACTGTTTATTACTCTGCCTGGAATGATGTTTAATAACTACCAAAATAACCAGCATTTTTTTTTCTCAAAATTCTTTCTGAAAAAAATAACTTCTTCCCTTTTTTTTCACTTAAAAAAATTGATCTGTAAGACACAGCACCAAATAAAATGAAAATGTTCTTTTTGGAAGTAATTTTCTTTAAGTTTGATTTATTTAGATTAATGCATTTTGTTAGAGGAAGGCCCATAATGAGTTTGTATTTTCTGTGTTCTGTGTATAGGTAATGATTACAGGGGACTGACTGTCCACTGATTTGAATTCAAGTTGTCCTTCTTGGTTTTGAATATTCATTATATATTATATCCCCTCATAATTTATCATAACTTTAGTGGCTTCCCACTTCCTGTTGTCATCTGCTCTTTCTGTTGTCATCTACTCTTCCTCATTTCTTCAACTTGAAATGACTGTTACTTATAGAAAGCTTCAACCTAGGGTATTCTCACCTTCTTCATAGATAATGGGAGACTATAAAAAATAATTAAATAGCAGTATCTAATTGAGCCTTCTCCCTAAAGGCGTGGAAAGCTAAGGGTTTTTGGAGACTTCTATTTCTGCCAATCTGGCAGTCTGGATAACCTCGATACTGTCCCATTGAAATCACTACAAGTGCTGGATGAAATGTAATCAATATGATTTAATATGTATAGCTAATTTTATAAGAATGAAGGAGACAAAAATTAATGGAGAATTGAGAATCAGTGGTAGGCATTTAAGCTGACATTGCAGAAGTCTTGTGGTAAAGTAGTTGCTTGTTTTGGTAACTTAGTGGCTTGAATTTTAAAGCCTACGTAGAGAAAGGAGATGAGGTCTTTGGACTATTTCATGCTGGGGGTTGGAGCTGAGTCATCCCCAGCAGAAAGTCAGAACCCTTGAAAGGCTATCCATTTGGTAAAGGTGATTTAGAAAGAATATAATCTTAAATGAAGGTGACAACGAATGGGATCTGTCTGAACCTGAGAACTGAGAGAAAGATTTATAGCCTTCCTTGAGGATTAGTAATCATGAGCCTATCTTAGAACATGTTTAGAGTTTGAATTTGTAATGCTGGCATGCTCTGAACCCCCAGGCTGAAAAATGAAGTAACATTGGTGTTGAGTAAGTAATAGCACTGAAGTATCTGAGCTTGCTTCTGCAAGCTCAAAATCAACCCTCAGACCTTTCTGGAGGAATATGCTTTCAATGTAGGCCCAACAGGATTCCCATAATTAAAATTCTGATGAACATGAACTCACAATCTAAAAATTGTAAAACATATGAAGAAATAGTCTACCATTAGTAGAGTCAAGAAATAGCAAGATAAAAAATTTTAATAAAAGAAAGAAAAAGAAACAGCAAGGTTATTTCCCTAAGGACTCCAATATTAGAACTATGTGATAAAGACTTTAAAAACATACTTTAAATGATAAGCATATAAAGGATGAATTAAAAACATGAGTAGAGATCTAGTTAGTCACTTAGAAAAAGAAAACACTTAGAGAGGTTTGAACAAAGTAGGAATTCTAGAAATGTAATAGTCACTAACATAAAAAACTTGATGAACAGGTTAAACTGCAAATGAGACATAGTTAAAGAGGGAATTGGTGAAATGGAAAACATCTGAAGAAATGACATAGCATACAGCAAAGAGAGATAAAAGAGATGAAGACGACTATAAAGAGAATATCTTAACAATGTATCTAATAAGTGTTTCAGAATGGGAAAGTACGTTTTTTATTCACTTCTAAAATTTATGAAAATCATTAAAGCTCTATTCAGGAGGCACAGTGAGTATTAAAATGATTACAAATGAAGTTTTACATGCTCATGCTATATTCTATATGGATAAGTACAACTTGACAGAACAGTGAAGACAAACAAAATATTTTAAAAGCAACCAAGAGAAGATACTACAGATAGACTGACAACAAACTTCTCAAAAGCAGAATAGAAGCCAGAAGGTAATGAAAAAATGTCTTTAAAATCATGAGAAAGAATACCTGTTCATCTGAAGTCCTTTACTAGCTAAGCTATTAATTAAGAGTAAAGGCTAAATAAATAAACTATTAGGAAAATAAAAATTTTCTAAAAGATTTTTCACTGCAGCAACTACTAAAATATGTATTTACACTAAGAACAAAATTGACCCAGGATGGAAGGAGTAAAATGTATGAAGGAATATGCTCAAAGCAATTGGTAAAATGAACTCTAAGGTGATCATTGACAGTATCAAGCAGCAAATAATAATGACTGATCAGATATGCAAATAAGATGACACTAAAATACTAAATAACAATAAGATGAGTATTTATAGTTGAAATTTGAGTTAAAGCATTTTATATATTATTCAAAGGAGGGACAGAGATAATGAGTAACTTTAAACTCCTAAGAATACATGCAAATGTTTTAAGTATAAAAATGCCAAAGGCCAGAAATGTAATGGATAAGTTCCAAGTAAGCGGAAAAATAAACAGGAATAAAAAGTCAATCAAGACATAAAGAATTATAGAACAAAATAGAATAAGCATAAGAGAATAGGAATGAATTCCAAATATTTCAGTAATCATAATAAATATATTTATACTAGACTCACTGGCAATTTGCAGATTTGATTTGAAAAATACAGCTACGTATTATTTATGAGACACATCTAAAACACATCTAAAGACACTGAGACAACTTGAAATAAAAAGGGTGAAATAAGATATACCAGGCAAATATTAATAAAAAGAAAGCTGAATCTAGTAAATGGAATTTAAGTTGAAAGGTATTATTATAAAGAAGGTCACCATGTATTGATAAAAGGAACAGTTCACTAAGAAAATGTGACAGTTCTAAAACTGTGCAGCTAATAATAATGTCTCATTATATAAAACAAAATTGAATAGGATTACAAAGAGAAATTGAATTCACAATCATAGTGGAAGATTTTTAACACAATTTTTTAATTGATAGATCAGGTACAAAATGAATGAAACTATGCTAGTTTTGAACAATAAATGAGCAAATTAAGTCTAGTGGACATTTAAAGAATTTTGAATATACCAATTTGAGAAAACATTGAAGAAAAAAAATATGGAGCCTTTTAAAACATAGAACAGGTAATAGGCCACAAATAAAGTCTTAACGCATATTAGGAAATCAGTTTCAAAGACACAAAGTTTTCTAATCACAATGCAATTAAATTATTAATCAATAACAATACCATAACTGCCTATAGGTATTCAAGGGCAGCCTAAAAAAACACCCCCAAAAAAACAACCCACATCTAAGGGGACACCACTCACATCTTAAACATATCAAATTTTACATGAGTATTGAGGCAGGTGTGAAGATTTGGGCTCTGCCCTGTCCTAACTACTCCCCAGGAGTCTTTGAGATTCTCCTCTTGATGTCTAAATCCTGTCCCTGCCAGATTCTGACCCTGACACAGCCACTTTGTCTTCAGGGGCAAGGTGTATGTAGAGAGTGTACCTGTGTGACACTGAGGGTGTGTGTGAATTGGTGAGAGTGAATATGCATATATATATATGCATCTGGGCTCTGAAAATTCATTGGTTTTCAGATTTGCAAGTGTATGTTAATATGCATGTGTGTTTGTATTATGTGTGTGTTCTTTTTCTAATTCATACAAAGGTACTGCATGGGTTAATGGTTCCTGGGACTTACTATACATATTTGGAAATTAGAAATACTGTTTTAAATAATTCATAGATCAAAAAAGACATATAAGAAAATTTAGAAAAATATTCAGAACTAAATTATTATGAAAATACTACATTTCAAGATTTGAGACATATAACCACAGAGATATTTAGAAGAAAATTTATATTTCTTAAATATTTCTACTGAAAAAGAAGAAAAACTAAATGAACTAAACAATTCAACTTAAGAAAATAACAGAGTAACTATAAGAAATTTAAGGGAAGGTATAACAATAAGAGCAGAAGTTAATGAGAAAGAAAACATAGATTCAGTAGAGGATCTGTATAACCAAGAGGAGGCTCATAGTTAGACTAATAAAATAAACAAAACTTTGACAAGACTGCTTATGAGAAGCAGAAAAAAAGCACACGTAAAGAGTATCAGCAATGAAAAAGGGAGCTTGATTATAGACATATTAGAGATTTAAAAATGAACAACTTTATGCCAGTAAATTTGAAATCTTGGATAATAGGAATAGTTTTCTAGAAAAAAAATGTAATATATAATAATCAGAAAAAGGATGACTAGGCTTAAATGATTAAAAAATTGAATCAATAGTTCAAAACCACCCCAATGTTAAAGACAACTTCTATTAAAGCTTTAAAGAACAGATTAAAATCTCTATTCTATGCAAACTAATACAGAGAATAGAAAAATGGGATTACTTCCCAACATATTTTATGAGGCCAGTAGACTCTTGATATCAACTAGACAAGGGCAGTGGGGGAAAGGAAAATTATAAGCCAATTATACTTCAAAGACGCAAAAATTCTGAATGAATAATAGCAAATTAATGCATTAAAACTAAATCCTCATGACTCAGTGAGTATTTTCTCATAAGAATGGCTTAAATATTAGAACATCTATTTATGTCATCATGTTACCAGATTAAAGGAGAAAAATTTCTATCATTATCTCAGCAGATATAAAAGAAGCATTCTATATAATTCAACATCCATTTATGATAATTCTCATCAAACTAGGAGTAGAAGGAAACTTTCTTACATTGACAAAGGGTGTCTACCAGAAACCTCTAGGAAACATTATACTTAATGGTGAAATGCCAACAGTAGTTTCTTAAAATCGTAAATAAGAATGCCCAATTTTGCTGATTCTATTCATTGTGATCCTAGAAGTCCTACTAAATTCAGTAACACAGGAACAAGAAATCAAACTTATAAGGATTGGAAAGGAAAAATAAAATCTCACTCTTCATAGATGACATGATTATAATAGAGAACCAAAGAGAATTTATCTATAGACACATTTTTATAATTTTTCATAAGAGAATTCAGCAAGGATGCTAGATGCAAATGAACACCCAGAATTCATTTACCTTAATATTCAGCTACAAATGATTATGAAATACACTTCTAAAATTTAATTTATGGTGGCAACAAAAAACAAATTGAACAGAAATGTGCAAGAACCTTATGGAGACAGCCAGGAAATTTTATTAAACAACATTAATAAATGGAGACAGAATCTCATGTTCATGGATAGGACCCAGTGTAATAAAGACAGCTAATTATCACAAAATAACCTAGACTTTTAGTGTAATTCTAATAAAAATCCTAGGCATTCTCTCTGAATAATGATGAGCAAGGTAACTTGAACCTATCCTCCCATTTAACTTAAAAAGTTAATAAAAAAGTGGACAAAATATTTTCTGAAAACTTCTTAAAAGCATCAAAATGTTAACCAGATATAGAAGAGTAACCAGGCTAAGATCTGGGAGAGCTCAGAAATACAGAGATGGGAGCCTCACACTGAAGGGCATTTTTACTTCTCTAGATAATGTGACTAAAAGGCTAAGCTGCAATTCTGGAAGGTCCAGACTAGGGGTACAAAAGTCAGAATCCAGGATCTAGCAAGAGTGGGGACTCTGTCTGATACTGCACTGCCCCTCATAGTTCCTCACATTCTTTTGGCCAGACCACAAAGTAAAGATAAACCAGAAGTAAACTTGCCCTCATATGGATGCAGTTCAGTGTCAAGTTCTTTGATAAGAGAGCATAAGGTTTGTATGTTTATTATGGTAACCCTGGACCACTCATGCCTCCAGGAACCTGGCAAACACAAACAGAAAGCTCTTTGGAGGAAGATTACATTTTAGGCCTCAAATTATTTCTACAAATAATTTTTAAATAAAGCATCTAGTGCACAAAGATAACCAGACATATAAGGGGGCAAGATAGCATGAGTGAGAGAATGAGTAGAGAGAAGACAGTGGACACAGACCCAGAGCGTCTCCAGGTACTTGATTGTGATGAAGAAAGGGCACACAGGGGGGCTTCTAAGATGTTACAGTGTGCTGTCGTTTGACTTGGGTGCTGATTGCATGGAAGTTCAATCTATATTAATCCATTTATCTGTACACTTATATGTTATGTACTTTTCTGCATGTGTTATAGTTGACAATAATGAAGTCTTATAAGATTGAAAACAATCTAGCATTTCATTAATAGGAGGACAGATAGATGAATTTTGGCATGTTCATACAGTAAAATATTAAGCTGCTTAGTCGAGAGAACTAGTTATGTTCATCCATGGGGACTAATTAAAAATATATAATGTAGGGAAAAATTATAAGTTGCAGAAAGATATGCACAGTATGATACTATTATAGAAAGTTAAAAAGCATGCAAAAATATTACATGTTATATATACATATAAATTACATACATTGTAAAATTGTAAAAATACTGATTTAAAATAGTGGCTACTTCTAGGAAGGGAGAAAGAAAAGAGAGCACTCTATAGGTAGCTTCAACTGTTTCTGTGATGTTTTATTATTTAAAAAATGTTAAATCAAAATGTTGTGATTTGTCAAAGATGTCTGGTAGTACATCATATTCATCTTCCTATTTTTATATATATTTAAAATAGTCCAGTTAAAAAGTAATTTCTTTAGATAGGCTGTGAGATCCTTTAAGCAGTTGTACCTGTTTCTCTCTAAATCATTTTCTATTGAAAAAATAATTTTAGATTTGTTGAATTTTTGCAGTTTTGGGAACCTATGATTTCCTGTGCCAAATCCCGTGGGTTCAGTACGTACGAGAGCCTGTCTTTATCTTTTTCTTATCCATTAAATCGTGGGTTCTCAGAGCTACAGTAAACTCATTACACACAAAAATACCTTTTTTCTTTTCAGTTTTAATTTTATTTCTCAGTGATAGTTCACTGTATATTTTCAAATACTGTTTTTTGTTTGCTTGTTTTTGTTTTTAAAATATCTGATCTGTGATTCTTTTGGAAGCTCTTTTGACATCCTAATTGAATTTTTAGAAATTGTTCACCTTCTTCTATTTTGTTCTGTTTAGGAGCGGGATAAACTGTACTTGTCTCGTAGTGTTGTTCTGGAACTTCTGCAGGCCCTGAAGCTGAAATCTCCTTTACCAGATACAAACCTCCTTCTGCTTGTCCAGGTAGGCTATTGCCTTGTTTGTAATACTTTCATGAGATCCACTTGTATATGGAAAAATTAAGGGAGCTGTGAGCCATAAATCAAATATTTCCGCACTTCTTATGTACCAGGCAGTATGGTGGGCGCTGTACATATTTGCCTCACTCAATCCTTACACACGTGTGTGGTGTTGGTTCTGTGACTTGGCCAGGATCACACCTCTGGCCTATGTAGTGTCAGTGTCCAACCACAGGGTCTATCCACTGTGGAGCGCAGCTTAGTCAGCCTCTTCCCATCACTTGCCCAGTTTACCATGACAGCTCTGAGTTTTTGCACTGCCTTCATCTCTCTCCACACCAATCCAGTCTTCTGGCCTTTGGCTGCCTAGAGGAATTTTGCTAAAACTCTGCTTTTTATCAGCTCACTCCCTGTATTGAAAACCAACAGTGACCTTGTAGTGTCTGAGCTACTGAGGTCTTCCATCATCTTTCCACATTTGACTATTCAGCAGTATTTTCCACAATAAATATTTATGTACCACCTATTCTTGTCTAGGTTCTGGGGATATAGAGATGCATTGATCCTATCCTGGTAATGTACTGACCACTGTGTTAAAGGTCTACACAATATGTAAAGTACTATGGAGGAGTGGGTGGCCACCTCAGCCTGGGAGGTGGAGGAAGGCTCATTAAGCCATTATGAGCCCTTACGTGGCCCAGGTGCTGAGGAAGCAGAGATGAATAAGTCATGGTCCCTTCCTTCCAGGAGTTTACTCTCTGGTTGGTGAAGTGACGTGTAAACAAAAGTTTCCACCATAGTGTATTGGGTACAATAGCAGAAGTATGTACGGAGTAAGGATGCGATGTAGCAAAGGGACCATGTGAACCTTGAAAGATGCGTAGAAGTTGAGGTGTTTACCCAGGAGAAGAGGAGAAATGACACCTGCCATTTACCATGTAATATCCACTACTTGGTCCCCTTTCTTCCCTGCCATATACTACTGGTCTGTAGGACCAGAATC
>PVKE010019073.1:0-28859 GCA_004027555.1 Craseonycteris thonglongyai | reverse complement strand
TTGATGAGGTTACATTGGTTGGTAACAATTAGACAGTTTACAGATGTACAAGTCCACCTCACATCATTCATGCATCGTATTATGTGCCCATCACTCAGTATCAGCTCCCCTTCCATCACCTTATATCTAGTGCCCACTCCCACCTCCCCCCACAACTGTCCCCCCGCTCCTCCCCCCTATCCTGGTAACCACCAAACCAGCCATTAATCATTTTTTAACATTACTTAATAATCAAAGTGTAATGTAAATACTTTTAAATTAATAATTGACACTATACATCTTTATTTTAAGATGAATCCTTTTATCTATGCAAAATAATGTTTTTATGCATTTTGCTTAGAAGTTTGTGAGGTTTTTTTTAACTTGAACTTAGTCTGATAACAATATTGATCTGCCTTCTTCTTGTTGATTTTTGTGTAGTTTGTTCATGTTTCTCTTCTACTTTGCTTTCTGTTCAATTTACAGCACTTGATGTTTTTGCCCATGAGGGCCAAAACAAACAATGCAATGGTTTTCTCTTTCCACTTTTCTAAATCTCAACACCTTACTGACAAAATTGATTGTAAGTTTCAATTCTTATCAGTCAGCATACCCTCATTAATCTAAATAAAGTCTGAAGATTCTAATTTAGGGTTATCTTCCAGCCTGAGAGATTACTAGAGGATTTCTTAAAGGAAACATAGGAGAAAGTTTGGAATATACTGCTATAAAAGTCTCCCAGAAAGTAGAACAGATATTCAAAGAGAAGGAAAACAGATGCAAGTTAATAAAATTGGAGAAACAGTTCAATATGTCCCATGTCTAAATAATGTTGGAAAATAAAGTGGAAGAAATTCCTAGGCAAATAAATTTAAAAAGATATGTTAGAACTAGCACATGTGATTTATTAGAGTAAAAGGTGTTGGAAGATTAACTGAGGCACACTACAAATTTGAAGAGTTCATCTGAGCAAAAACTGATTTGAATCAGGCATGCCAAACAAGAAGTGGTTAGGAATGCTCTGCAGTCAGAGGTTGGGAGAAACACTTCGGGAAGGTGCAGAAGCAAAGAAAGGAAATTATTTGACTGGCTATAGCTTAAAACCTCCCCGGGTATTTGTAATTTTATGTCCTTAGGCTTCTATATCTTAATGTTGAGGCCTTTAGAAGCTTAGGTTTTGGTTTGCTTACTAAACCACCAAAGCATTAGAGCCACCTCAGTTTAATGACCTCCTTATTTAACAAAGCCCACAAAGTGCCAGAGAAAATGGAGAACACAGGCCAGAACAAGTCATGTCATCAACACACGTTATAAAACAACTCTGGGAGCAAAAAGAACGGCTTCCAGAGAGAAAAAGAAATAATTTGCATTAAAAATAAAATCAGGAACATTCATTACTTCTCAAAAACAATGTTGGAAATTAGAAGACAGTTGATAGATGTGTTCAAATTGTTGAAGAAAAAATATTATTATTATTATTATTTAAAGATTATTTTTTTTTTTTTGACAGAGAGAGAGAGTGATGCAGAGATGGAGACAGAGAGAAGGGGGAGGCCCAGAACAGTCTCCATAGTTGCACATCATCAGTTTTTCCACATAGTTTCATTCCACAGGTGGGCGCGGGGCTGCACAGGGCAGGAACTGGGCTGGGGTCTCATATTTACTTCCTATCTACCCTTTGTCAAAAAATACCTGGAGAAATTGCCCTATCAAAACTACAGTTGATTTGTTCATTTTATTTATTTATTTATTTATTTATTTATTTATTATTTTTAAAGAGAAAGAGAGAGAGATACAGAGACAGAGAGAAGGGGGAGGGCCCAGAATGGTCTCCATAGTTGCACATCATTTGTTTTTCCACATAGTTTCATTCCACAGGTGGGCAGGGCTGTGCAGGGCAGGAACTGGGTCAGGCTCTCACCCCAGTGAGAACTGAACTGGGGGCACTCTCCAGTTCAGCACATGGGTCCGCACAGGCTCGGGCCAGGATTCGACCTCGGTCCCCGGGGCTGCAAAGTAAGCACTTAACCCACTGAGCTATCACAGCTTCCCCGATTTGTTCATTTTTTTAAAGTTATGTAAATGGTATTGAAATATGCATGCTATTCTTCTCAGCCATCTTCTCAATCAATCTTATCTCACTAGATGAGTTCTCCATTCACATAGTTTTCAATATCATATTTATGGTGACTTACTGATGGCTCCAAATTTATTTTTCCAGACTTTGACTCTTTTTTTTTAAATATATTTTTATTTATTTATTTTTATTTTTGACAGAGAGAGAGATACAGAGACAGAGACAGAGAGAACTGAACTGGGGGAGCTCCCAGTTCAGCATATGGTTCCGCACGGGCCGGGGCCGGGGCCGGGATTCGATCCCTGGTCCCTGGCGCCGCAAAGTGAGCGCTTAACCCACTGAGCCATCCCGGCTTCCCCAAACTATTTTATTTTATTTTATTTTTATAACTGAATGGGGGCCTCACCGCATTCGGGAAGCACACCCCAGTTCAGCATGTGGGCCTGCCTGGGCCAGAGCCGGGATTCGATCCTCCGACCTCAGGGCTTCAAAGCGAGCGCTCAACCCGCTGAGCCATCCCGGCTTTCCCTTGACTCTTCCTATGGGTTCCAAATTCATATATCCAACTGTGTGCTTAATACCTCTATTTAATTCTGTAGCTCAATACTCAAATCTCAAATTTAATACATCCCAAAGAATGTCTTTCATGCCACCTGCATCCCATCATTTCATACTCAGTAAGTTGTAGCACCAGTTACTCAAGCTGAAACCTTGGAGTCTTCCTTGCTTCCTGAACTCTGACCCTGTTTCCTAACACATATATACATTATGCCCAGTTTACCAACTAATCCTGCCATTCTACCGCAAAATTATATCTTGAGTCCATATACTTTTTTTCCCTTTTCACTTCCACTAATGTTTGTTAATTGTATAAGTAAATAAATAAACCAGGTTTTACAGAATATTAAATTTCATGTAATAGAAAACTCAAAAAATACACAGACATATTTAGACAATGATGGAATATGTACATCTTTTAGATACAGGGATTGAACAAAGAGTATTATATCTGAGCTGAGACCTAAATACTGAGAGCCAGCCAGGCAAAGATAGAGCATCCAGGCAGAGAGCTACAAGTACAAAGGGCCTTGTGAAATGAATAAAAATTTATTGAGCAAGCTGAGTTCATCAAACAAAGTGAGACAACATTCTGTCAATGTCAACAGTATGAGAATGATGAAAACCACAGAGCAAATATTGCATTCATTAATCTCTGCTAATAATGTTAATTTGTTAAATTTATAAATATATGTAGGAAGAAATGGAAATATTCAATATCTCCTGCAAAGTAAAGCACACTATAAAGTCCTCCCCTTGGATTCTTAAAATATTCAACTGAATACTGTTTAAAAAGGCCATACATAAAACATAAGGATACAAGATAGTTGAAATCAAAGGGTTGAAAAGATATAATATGTAAATGCTAACCAAATATAGAAAAGTAATACTGATATCAGACAAAGTTTAAGGCAAAAATCATGCTCTGAGATAAAATGGTTGCTTTATTATAACAAAATCTTTATCTTTCCAGTAAGATTAACAACTTTAAATGTGAATTGTTCTATATAGAAAGACACTCTGAAAAAATAAATACCAATCACAGTGTGGGATTTTTAATATAGCTCTTCCAGTAAATTGACAAAATAAGACCAAAAGTCAATAAGAATACAAAAATTTGGAACACATGATTAATAAATCTGATCCAATGAATATGCATAGGAAAATTTACAGAATGACCACAGAATATATATATTTCATCCATATGCAAAGCATTCAAACAAATTTACCTGTTGCAGGCCGTAAATCAAGTCTCAATCCATTTCAAATGCTTAAAGAAATACAAAGCATATTCTTTAACCATAGTGAAATTTTGCTGGAGATCAATACCAGTAGGATGACTAAGGCAATCCCATACTTAGAGCTTAAGAAATACGTTTTTATTCCACACTTGCTAGCCAGCATAGTAAAGCAATCATTCAGTCAATAGAAAAGAAAGAAAAAAAGTTATCATTATAATGACAGTGGGGAAAAAGAATCTATAGAATATTAGAATTAATAAGAGGTTTGCAATATTACTGGATATAAACTCAACAAACAAAAACTAATTGTATTTCTACATGCCATTGACAGCAGCAAGTGAAATTAAAGATAGTATTTAAAAATAAAACAAAATCATTAATTTCTTAGAAATAAATCTAACAAAAAAGGGAAAAACATCTATGAAGGGAAGTATAAAACTTCATAAGACATTGGGGAGAAACCTAAACAAATGGAGAGATAAATCATGTTTAAGGATTGAAAAGCTCAATATTCTAAACATGTTTTTATTTTCATAAATGTTTATCACTTCAAAGCAATCCCAATAAAAAGAAATCCCACAGTGTTTGCGTGTATGTATGGAATTGACAAATTATCAGTAATCTAAAACGTAGATGGAAATGCAAAGCATTAAGAATAGTCACAAAATTATTGAAGAAAAACAAGGCAAGTGGAATTACTTAAGATATCAAGGCTTATTTTAAAGCTTTAATAATTTGGCTGTGGAATTGGGCACCTGTATAGGGAAATACAGAAGAGATAAAATGAAATGGGGCAGAAATCAAGAACTATACATACACATATATGAACACTGAACCTATGAGAAAGGCCATAGTAGGAAAATAGAAATTTTTTTGTTTAGTAGTATTGAGGAAAATTGAGTATTCATTTAGAAAAGACAATGAAATTTGGGCTCCTATCTTACAGTGCACACAATAATTAACTCCATGTTGATTATAGACCTAAAAATAAAAAGTAAATTATAAATCTTTTAGAAGACAACATAAAAGAATATTTTTATGACCTCAAAACTTTAAAAAATTATAAATCATGACATGAAAAGCATTAACCACAAAGAAAAAGTTTGATAAATTTGAATATATTGAAGTTAAGATCATCTTTTCATCAAAAGATATCACTAAAAAAAACAAAAGGAAATAATCCAAGATGGTCGAGTAGATAAACGTTACAGCTGCCTCCTCCTGTGAACACAATCAATTACAACTAAATTATAGAACAATCAACCTAGAGAACTGTGTGGAATGTAGCTGAACAGAAGAAGTTTTATAACTGAGGATATAAAGAAGAAGCTATATCAAGACTGGTAGGAGAGGCCAAGACAGGAACAGGCTGGTCCCACACCTGCATGTGGTCATTGAGAATCAGGAAGGATATCTCTGCTGTGGAGGTCCCCTCCAGAGGAGCAAAAGACCACAGACTCATACCAGGCTCCCCAGCCCAGAGTACCAGTGCCAAGAAAAACAGCCCCACAATATCTGGCTATGAAAAAAAAGCACTGAGGATTCTGACCCTCCACGTACGACAGAAGCTGCTGAAAAACCTGCACACAAACGCATGTGCCCATAGAGACTCACCCTGTGCTCTGGCAGAGGGACGGTGACTCAAGGGCATCACAGACATATGGGGAAAGACTAAGGTGTATGGCTTCAGGGTGAGGACTGGAGGGACAATCACCGTTTTCCCTGTGAGGAATCCTCTTACACAACCAGCAGGCAGATGCCGTTTTCCTATGTTGAGCCCTCCCCCACACAGCCAAATCGGAATCGGAATTGGGCAGGGGAGCTCTGCTTACTCCACTCTGGTGATTCCTTGATGTCCCGCCTCCCCCAACCCACAGGCCTCTCAAGGCAACAGGCCTCGGGATGTTCCGGGCTTTCTATGGAACTATTCACCCTGGACCCAGTGCTGGTAGCCGCTGTCCTTGCTTCACATCATGGCCTTTCCCACGTACCTCCTGGTCCAGCACAGGCAGAGACCAACCACGCTTCACTTTGTAGCTCCTACCAGGTTGTCCCCAGCTGGCCACAGGCAGGGACTGACCTGGGCTTGCACTAATGTTCCTCCCAAGAGGCCCCGGAACCAACATACCTGGAGGTCGACTTCAGACCACAGCACAGCACCCCCAGTTAGCCTTAAAAGTGGCACATCAAAAGGGGGTGTCAGAAGGCACCATAGCTCACTGGAATGAATCCTAGTCTTTCGGGTAAGTGCCCCCCCCCCCCACACACACACATAATAGCTCATAAACTTTGGATGTGGCAAAAACCCATAGATAGTCAACTTGAGGGCCAGTCTCACCCATAAACATGCCAAAGTAATCAAGGCTCAGCAGCAACAGGAGGGCACACACAACCCACACATGAGACACATCTGTAGCATCCAGCACAGGTGACCAATGAGACTACACCTCTGAGCCCCACAGGGCACCTGGCCAAGACTGGGAGTCATAGCAGAGCTACTTAACACATAAAAACAAACATAGAAAAGTAGCCAAAATGAGGAAATAAAGAAATACATCACAAATGAACACCAAGAACAAACAAACAAAGACGATAGTTTGAGAGACCTCTGGGACATCATTTGCATTATTGGGGTCTCAGAAGGAAAAGAGAGAAAGCAAGGAATTGAGAATCTAATTGAAAACTTCCCTAACCTGGTAAAAGAGATAGACATTCAAGGTCAGGAAGAGCACAGAGTCCCAAACAAGATAAACCCAAACAGGCCCACACCAAAGCACATCATAATTAAAACAGCAAAGGTTAAAGACAAAGAGAGAGTCCTAAAAGCAGCAATAGGTATGCAACTAGTTACTTAGAAAGGAGCTCTCATAAGAGTGTCAGCTGGCTTCTCAACAGAAACTTTGCAGGCCAGAAGAAATGGGCACAAAATATTCAAAGTGATGAAAACAAAGACCTACAACCAAGAGTACCCTACCCAGCAAGGCTATCATTTAAAATCAAAGTACAGGTTAAGAACTTCCCAGACAAGAAAAAGCTAAAGGAGTTCATTACCACTAAACCAGTATTACAAGGAATGTTAGAAGGGATTTCTTTAAGACAATAAATGAATGAATAAATAGTAACAGCTCTATTTCTATCAACAAGTAGTTTTATTGTAAATGGATTAAATTTTCCGATCAAGAGGCATAGGGTAGCTGAATGGATAAGGAAACAAAATTCTTACATGCAAGTATGTTGCCTACAAGAAACTCACTTCAGATCAAAAGACACACACAGACTGAAAGTAAGGGGATGGAAAAAGATATTTCATGAAAATGGAAACAAAAAGCTGGGGAAGCAATACTGATATCAGAAAAAATAGACTTTAAAATAAAGGCTATAACAAGAAACAAAGAAAGACTCAGTAATCCCACTTCTGGATGTTTATCTGAAGAAACCCAAAATGCTACTTTGAAGGGATGTGTGTATCCATATGTTCACTACAGCGTTGCTGACAATGGCCAAGATGTGGAGGCAGCCTGAGTGTCAGTCAATGGATAAATGGATAAAGAGGAGGTGATACATATATACAATGGAGTATTGCTCGGCTTTGGATGAGCGTGTGTTCTTGCCATCTGGATGGACATGAAGGGTATTATGCTGAGTGAAATATCACACAGAGAAAGACAGATGCAATGTGATTTCACTTATATGTGGAATCTAAAGAACAAAATAAGCAAACAAATCAGAAACAAACTCATAGATACACAGAGAACAGTTTGATGGTTCCCAGATGGGAGGGGGCTTGGGGGGCAGGGTAAAAAAGGTGGAGGAATTAAGAAACACAAATTGATTGTTACAAAGTAGTCATGGGGATATAAAGTAAAGCATAGGGAATATAGGCAATAATATGATAATATATATAATTAGGTGGGTACTAGACTAGTCTTGGGGATCACTTCTTAAATAACATAAATGTCTAACCACTTTTCTATACACCTGAAATTAATATAAAATAATAAAAGAGAGCTGATTCTGGGTGGTAAGCTCATAATGCAATGCATAGACATTGTACACCTATCTGGAAACTATGTAATTGTTAGCAACCAGTGTCACCCCAATAAATTTAACAATTAAAAAAATAAAAAGACAAAAAATAATAAAAGAGGGAAAAAAAGCTATATATTATACAATTCCAACTATATGACATGTGACATTCTGGAAGATGTAAAACTATGGAGACAGTAAAAATATCAGTGATGGCCAGGAGTTAAGGGAAAGGGAAGGATACTGAGACAAAGCATAGAGAAATATTAGGGCTATGAAAATATTCTGCATGATACTGTAATGGTGGATACGTGTCATTATACATTTGTACAAACCAATACAACGTACAACACCAGGAGGGAACCCTAGTGTAAATTATGGGCTTTGGCCCATTGATATACCATTATGGGCCCATAATGGTATATCAATGCACATTCATCATTTGTTAACACATGTGCCACTCTAGTGTGAAATGTTGATAGTGACAGCTATAGGAGGTTGTGGATATGTAGGGACAGAAGTTTATGGGTATTCCTTGTAATTTCCACTCAATTTTTCTGTGAACCTAAAACTGATCTAAAAAATAAAGTTTATAAAAATTGAGGGGAAAGGAGGCTAATCTCAAAAAGAAGCAAAAGGGCAACACATAGAACAAATCATACTCTTATAAGAATAGAAGAATGAAAGAAGTTATTTGCAACATCTATAAAGAATTAAACCCATATCCAATGTCATTAAAAAAAAAAAGAGACTACCCAAAAGAAAACAGGCACTATACAAAAGAAGAAAAGCAAATTGGAAGTAAACAAGTAAAAAGATGCTCAACTTCATTAAGAAAAAATGCAAATAAAAACAACAATGAGATACAGTACAAATTCTACAGACACGCAAAAGCTAGAAATTGTATCAAAAGTTAGTACACTACTTCAAAACATAAGTTTGGTTTATTTAGGAAGGTTAAAAATATGCATAACCAGCATATAAATTCTAAACATACTAATGTGAACATTACATTATATATACAAGATTGGTCATGGTGGCAGCATTATTCATAATATTAACAAATTGTAAATACCCAGATATCCATCAATAATAGAATAGATAAATTATATACAACAATGAAAGTGACTGAAATAGAACTGCCTGCAACAACACCGATGGATCTTAAGAAGCATAATACTGTAGAGAAAAAGCTGCAAAAGAAAAAGAAAAAGAAATCCTTAACTTCATTTATAGTAAAGTTCTAAAACAAGAAAAAGTAAACTATTTCACACGTGCACATATGACAGTAAAATTATAAAGAAATGTAAAGTCAAGACTGCTGTTACCTCTACAAAGGAGAGGTGATAGGCAAGGGACATATGGAGATGTCTGGGGTTCTGGCATGTTTGTTTTCTGGGCCTGAGTGGTGGTTAGATGAGTGCTTGCCTTACAGTAAGTTAGTATAGTGTACACTTGCATTTTATGTACTTTACCTATTTGTGTTACAGACCATAACATTTTTTAAAGGTTTCTCTTATTGTTTTTGACAGAGAGAGACGGAGAGAGAGACTGAGAGAAGGGGGAGGGCCCAGAGCAGTCTCCACAGTTGTATGTCATCAGTTTTTGACATGGTTTCCATACACACAGGTGGGCGGAGGCTGCACTGGGCAGGAACTGGGCTGGGGGCCTTTTGCATGGGAAGCACGCCCCCTCGAGCCAGGGGCCAAACTGGGGGGAAAGAACCAAACTGGGGGCCTCCGGCCTGGGAAGTACACCCCAGTTCAGCATATGGGTCCACACAAGCCGAGGCCAGGATTCAATCCTCAGTCCCCAGGGGTGCAAAGCAAGCACTTAATCTGCTGAGCCATCCCGGCTTCCCCCAGACCATAATTTTTAAAAAATGAATAAGACTTCTTTAAATTTAGAAACTGGAAAAATTTTGATCTATGTGTTGTAAAGCTAAATTTTAAAAGTGGGGAAAATGTGTCAAATTTGCTAAGATGACGGTGAGGAAGAAAGGGAGAGAGTAGGAAGACAAAGACAGATGCTTGTAGAGGAATAGTGTAACCCAACCCCAAAACAGCAATAGTCTTTGGTCAGGAAAAACAGGTGGCCAAAGAACATGACTAGAAGAAAGACGACTCACTGCATACTCCTTCATGTCTATTGAATTTCATACCATGTGAATGCATTACCTATAAATAATAAATAAATAAAAATACCTAACAATAAAAAAAGTTTTTTAGTAACTTTATACTTATCCACAAGGGGTCACTATGGGATGATATTTAACTCTAGTTCTTAACCAGGAAAAAACCGTTCTGAATTATCCGTTCTCACCTAGGAAGTGAATAAACATCATTTACATTCTTGCTTTATTTCACACCACATCATGTTCCAGGAAAAAGCAAACAAAAATCCCATCACAACATGCACAAAAAATAAATAATACATATTTAAAATAAGATTAAAGAAGACAAAAAAGTGAAGAGGTAATATGAAGCCAGGAATGAGTTTATAAGAAGCATAGTAGTATTAATCATTTACCCTATAATGATAATGCACAAATTAAATTCTAAGGTTAGTAGTATCTGATACAAAAAAAGGAAGTAGGGTCAGTTACACAGTTCAAAATCTTGCTTGGGAGAATATTAAAAGTAGGCAAAACATTTGTCCTGGTATCGTCGGTCAAAGACAGTCCATGAGGACCCATCAAAAGAAATTGCTTAGCTGCCTTAATAACACGAGTAATTCACAAATCAGTTATGAAACCATGCCATCTTACTTTCTAAGTATCAGATGCTTTGGGACTTCAGATGAGAGGCGTTTCATTAATAGTTTACTATGATTGAAAAGGAAACTAAGACTATGTGGTTTTTTTAAAAAAGAACTAAAGCCCTTAGACTGTGCTTTAAAAAAAATTCTGTGTCTATACATGAGATAGGGTGTGTCTTCACTTGGCTGGATTTTTCAAAGTTTGGTTAATGTAAAGAATTTCCTTTTTTTCTTAAAGTGGAGCTGATTGTACTTTGGGCTACTAACAGGTTAAATGCTCCCTCTAAGTTCACGGGAAATTAGCCCTACTCAAACAATGCTGCTGGCTCACAATGCAGGGGTTCAGACTGTATAAAGAGTGGGGCGAATTGGTGTGTTGGAGACACAGTGTTCTTCACAACAGGAGCAACAGCAACTGTGAAAAAGGCTTGGGCAGTGATGAATTCATCTGACATTCAAAGGAAAAATATAGCTGTCATTGGAGGTGGCTTGGTAAGCATCTATTTGGATACTGTTCCTGTTTGTGGTATTATATTAATTATCATTACTCCATGAATATTATTAATCACATATGAATTGTTCATTTTCTTGTGAAAACTTCTCTGGCATTTACACCTATTTTAAGATGGTATTAGCTGTAATTTACTGTTTTCTAGGAAAGATTTTATTTTCATTAAATACAAAGGTATCTATTTTTCCTTGTCATTTTGATTTAGCACTTCTTAAAAACAGAAAATAATAAAAATTAAATTTATTTATTCTTAAATCAGCTGGGTTTTTCTTACTTTTTAAATATTTATTTTATTGTTTGAGAGAAGGTGAGAGAAAAAGAGAAAAGAGAGAAAGAAGGTGGGAGGGCCCAAAGCAGTCTCCATAGTTGTACATCTTTAGTTGTGACATGGTTTCATTCCACACAGGTGGATGTGGGGCTGGATAGGGTGGGAACCAAACTGCCTCCCCACCCTCACCCCAGCATGAGAGGCATAATCCTCTGCCACTAAGCCATCTTGGTGGCCACCAGTTGCTCCACAGTTCAGCATATGGACCTGCATGAGCCAGGGGGAATTGAACCCTGGACCCCACGACCTTAAGGCAAGTGCTCAACCACAGAGACATCTCGGAATCTCCCAAAATAGCTGTTTTTAAAAACACATATTACTGTAAAAAGTCATTTTAATCAAAATGACTACACTAACAATTGTCCCACATTGGTTATAATTCAATTTGTACTATATGATAAAAATCAAGGGGTCAAGAAACATGAAGCTAATACAAAATTCTTACGTTGGGTGTTCATTCATTATTCGAGTAATTAGGAATGATAGCTGTTTGGTGCCTTGACTCATTTGGCTTGGCTAATGGAGCACCTCAGGCTCAGGAGTGAGACACCCCCACCCCACCCCCAACCCCCACGGAGTAGGTTAGAGGACCATAGGAGACAAGGCCCACAGGTAGCAAGATATAGGAGGGGGTCTCTCTGCTCCTATTGTTATCATGCCAAAGTCATTTCTGCTTCACATGGGACTGTCTCAAGTCAACTGTACTTTTTCCCCTCTCAATGGAATATCACTGTTAGTTAAAGGTTAATTATTTTGTTTTCACTTTTGGTCTAATCATTTGCAGGCTGCTAGATCATAGATATTTATTCATTTATTTACTGAACAAATATTTATTAGTTGCCTAATATGTGCCAGACACTGTTTTAGACTGTGTACTATATAAATATATATTAGCATATTTAATACCACATACATATTTATATAGTATATGCTTTTTTTTTTCTGCCTTCCTTGTTGTTTTTTTCCCCAAAGTGTTATGACAGTTTTTTCTAACATTTCTGGCTTTAAATTTCAAAATGCTAAGTAATGCTATGATATTCCATGTTGGTCAATGCATGTGTCATATGTTGCCATCTTTTCATACCAAGCTTCAGTCCAATTATTTCCTATCAAAATTTTGCATAAAACCAGAGTTCATGTATTCAACAAAATTTTATTGTGTGTGGGTTCTGTGTCAACCTTGTTTTAGATCCTGGGGATTCAGTGGTGAAATAAATAATTTCACTGAGAGCACTTGGAAAGAAATGCCAACAGGGTACTGTAATGTGTCATAGCGGGTCTCTGATCAATGTGTGGTCTGGGACAGCCTCTCTGAGGAGGGGACATATGACAAAAGACCTGAGAACTGAAAAAGAAACAACCTTGTGAAGGGCTATAGAATGAGCATTTCGGGCAAAGGGAAGAAACAGCAAGAAGAGAAACCCTGGATTCATAATGAGCTGCCCACATTCGAGGTGCAGACAGAAAGGCAGAAAGAAGGAGATGGAGAACGATGATCACTGGTGCTAAAGAGACTGAGGCAGCCTATGTCCTTGGGTCTCAGAAAGCAAGGCAAGGTGATTGAATTTTATCCAAGACACAGTGGGAAATCACTGGAGGGCTTTGGGTAGGAAAGTAAGTCACTATTTTACTTAAAAAAAAACCGATTTATTTTATTGTTTTTTGACAGAGACAGAGAGAGACAGAGAGAAGGGGGAGGGCCCAGAGCAGTCCCCATAGTTGTGTGTCATCAGTTTTTCAACGTGGTTTTGTTCCACACAGGTGGGCAGGGGCCGTGCAGGGCAAGAACTGGGCGAGGGGCCTCCTGCATGGGAGGCATGCCCCCTTGAGCCAGGGGCCAAACTGGGGGGGCAAGAACTGAACTGGAGACCTCCCACGTGGGAAGCAGACCCCAGTTCAACATATGGGTCTGCATAGGGCCAGAGCTGGGATTCGATCCTCAGTCCCTGGGGCTGCAAAGCGAGTGCTTAACCGGGAGCCATCCTGGCATCCCCAAGCCATGATTTTAAAAGATTCTTCAGGCTGTTATGTGGAGAAGGACAAAGGAGATTAGAAGAACACAGGATGGACCAGTTAAGAGGCTGCAGTGTTTATCCAAGACTTGGACAAGCATGGTAGCAGTAATATTTTATAAAATGTCTCTGAAAAAGTCCAAGGGAAGATAACAAATATGTGATTGAATATGCAATTTTGGAAGGCAGAAAAATGTGGGTATCACCCATGAATTTCTCCCTGAATAACATTTGAACTCTTCATATAACCTCTGCATTATCTGGGAACATGGGCTAGAAAACGGAATAGAAATTCATACACATGTATTTAAGAAACAGCGAAATCCTGCAAAGAAATTCTTATTGCTCAGACCTATGTCTGGAAATCAAGTTTGATTTCTTTTTCCATTTTATGCAAACCCCTATTCCTCTTTTACTCTACCAGTAAGCCTTGGTGGTTGTATATCCAAAATATATTTCAGTTCTGGTCATTGCTACCATCCTGGTCCAAGACATTATCATCTATCATCTACTGTCCTGCAACTGCCTCCAAAGTGGTCTCTAGGCTCCTACTCTAATTCACATGTAGACTTTTCTCCACACAGCAGCCAGAAGCGTCCTTTTAAAACATAAGTCTGATAATTATTATTCTTTGCTTTAAAGCGTTCAATGTTTCCCATTACAAAGAAAATAAAACCCAAACTCTTTACTGAAGGCTCTACATGAACTGAACCTGTCTAACTACCAGGCCTCACCCTTTTCCTGTTTTATGTTTTTTATATTCTCCATCATTATCCAAAATTACACACTTTATTTATTTTTGTGTTTTTGCCTATATACTCCAACTAGGACATAAATATTTATTTACCAATGTATTCTAGTGACTGGAATCATGCCTAATGTTACTTAATGTTATTAGTTAGTTAGTAGTAATGAATGAATGAATGAATGAATAAAATACTTTTGGTTATAAAGATGAAGGAATAGATGAAATTTTGACTATTGAGGGTATTTAAAAATGTATTGAATAAAGCAATTCAAAAAGGTTAAGTTCAATACATAAAGGATGAACATCTTCTTCCTTGTGTATTTTTCCCCTCCCATTCCCTTCTTCCCATAGGCCATATTCTAAGGCCTTCCACTGTCATTGAAGGCTCTCCCAGCTCCTAGGGAAAAAATTACAACCTAGTTGAAAATCTTTACTTAGAAGTCCGAAGAATTCAGTGAACTACCCTTAATTTTTTTTCAGTGGTAGCCTTGCCTAGTAAAAAGTCTCCCTGAGAATGTAATGGCATTCTGATCCTATGAGAAACCAATTGATTTCTGTTCTTCCAAGCCATGTCGTGTCAAAGACGTTAGAAGGAATCAGCACGTCAGTGAAGGAAATCTTACTAAAAAGCCAAAGGTGAAAGAAACCATAAATCATGATCATAAGCTGGTTAAAGTTTGACTAGTGAAAAGTGGGGAAAGATGTTAAGAATATTTAGAAGATTCACTGTATTATTTTTTTCTTCTCACGTGAAATGCAGCTCTCCAACCCTGGTGCCTGCCAATGGTATCACCTCCTGGAAGACAGGATATTAGCCCTCTTCCCACCTATAAATGCCCACAGGGTTTTGTTTGCCTTGATCACAGGCTGCATTCTATTGAAATTACTGTTATGCAATTTATTCCCTCACCGATAGTGTTTAACTTCATGAATCTAATGATTTATTTTACCTTTGAGTCCTGCTGCCTTCCCTTTGGTAAAGGTTATCCCAGTGCCTTACACAGTCAAACACACTAAAATATTTTGTGTGCATGTGTTTGCTTCCAAACAAAGTAGGGAATCCTGCTCTTAGAAGTTATGGACATTAGAAGAAAGGCAATATTTTTCATCTGAATGGTGTCACAAAAATATAATCCTTTGAAGAACTAACTTGAAACAGGATTTGGGGAAGAAAAAAAAAGTCTACTCTTCAGGCTGGAAGGAGTTGATACAGCTTTCCAATATTAATGTCAATCTAGGGGGGTGAAAATTCTATCAAGCTGCCTTACTTTGTGTTCAAGTGATCTATATTTCTTCTCTCTACAAAGTGAAAAGCCAGAGAAGTCAAAAGAAGTATTTAACCTGTAAAGGTACCCTTAAGCTATACTTTAAGCTAGGTCTCTGCTTAGGTCCTAAGTTATTCAGAAATGCTGCTTCTGATGAGTATTTTCAGTGTTTGCAGGTATGACAAACATGATCAGAGCCAAAGAGCACTCTCCTTGAGCAATAGCTAGTCACTCTAGCCCTCATTTTTTTGGTTGAAGCCTAGAACTTGAGCTCAAAGGTCTATGAAGCATTCCAGGTTTAGCTGTTGCTTGCTGTTGCAGTGTGTGCCAACTGTTCTAGCAAACATTCTGACGATGTATTTTAAAGTATTGCAGAAGCATTTCTTCTGTCTCTTTTCCTGACAGACAACCCTATCACAGAATGTTGCATGATTCATTCTTCCTATGCATGACCCATCAAAATTCTTTGTTAAAGGTTATTTAAAGGTGAAGTTGTTCAAAACTTCAGGATGAGGAGACTCATGCCTTTTATGACTTACTGTTGACAACCATGCCCTGCCCCTAGTATTTAAATCAACTTGGCCCCTGATGATGAAATTGCCTTTGAAGCAGCTTGGCCTTGATTCTGAGAGATTATCATAGCTATAGATGTTAGATTCCATCATGGATTTATACTTTCAAAGTAGTCTTGATACCTAGTCAGTGTTCCTGACATTTCCCCTTGATAGTTACACGTTACACCCCCCCACACACACACCCGCCCCCCAGTCTTTACTCAGTTTCATGGGACAGTGAACTCAATGAGCGGAGGAGGGTCTTCCATAAACTGGATGCCCAGGAAATCCGACTCTCTGCCATCTCAGTTTCTTTATCTTGGGCCAAAACAAAGTTGCTAAGTCTTTTAACTCTAAATCTAGTCTTTATAAAACCAGAAATCAACCTAGCCAGAGCCATTAGGCAGGAAAAAGAAGTAAAAGGCATTCAAATTGGAAACAAAGAAGTTAAACTGTCACTTTTTGCGAACGATATGATCCTTTATATAGAAAACCCCAAAGACTCTACCGGAAAACTGTTAGAAATAATAAATGAATACAGTAAAGTTGCAGGATACAAAATCAATGTACAAAAATCCACAGCTTTTTAATACACAAACAATGAAACTTCAGAAAAAGAAATGAGAAAAAAGATACGATTTGCGATCAAAACAAAAATAAAATACTTAGGAATAAACTTAATAAAGAACATGAAGGACCTATACATGGAAAACTATAAGACATTATTAAAAGAAATTGAAGAAGATAGAAAGAAATGAAAGGATATTCCATATTCATGGATTGGAAGAATCAACATAGTTAAAATGGCCATATTACCCAAAGCAATATACAGATTTAATGCAATTTCCTTCAAAGTCCCACAGACATTCTTTCAAGAAATAGATTTTAAAAAATTATCAGATTCAAATGGAACAACAAAAGACCCTGAATTGCCAAAGCAATCCTCTGGGGAAAAAAATAAGGCTGGAGGCATCACGCTCCCTGACTTCAGTCTATACTACAAAGCATCAATAATCAAAATAGCTTGGTATTGGCAGAAAAACAGACATACAGACCAATGGAACAGAATCAAAAATCGAGAAACCCACAAATATACAGACAGATAATCTTCAACAAAGGAGCAAAAAATATACAATGGGGAAAAGAAAGCCTCTTCAGTAAATGGTGCTGGGAAAATTGGAAAACCACATGCAAAAGAATGAATCTGGACTGTGAACTGTCACCATATACCAAAATTAACTCAAAGTGGATTAAGGACTTCTACATAAGATCCAAAACTGTGCATAGAAGAAGGCATTGGCACTAGACTTATAGACTTATAGACCTTGGGCTCAGAGAGCACTTGATGAACTTGACCCTAAAGGCAAGGAAAGTAAAAGCAAAAATAAATGAATGGGACCATATCAAACTAAAAAGCTTCCACACAACAAAGGACACCATCAGCAAAGTAACAAGGAAACCAACCAACTGGGAGAAAATATTTGCAAATAATGCCTCTGATCAGAGGCTAATATCTAAAATATATAAAGAACTCATACAGCTCAACAAAAAAAAACAACCAAATGATTCGATTAAGAAATGCGCAGAAGACCTAAACAGGCACTTCTCTCCTGAAGACATACGAACAGCCAACAGACACATGTAAAAGTGCTCAACATCACTAGCAATTAGGGAAATGCAAATTAAAACCATAATGAGCTACCACCTCACACCTGTTAGAAAGGCTATAATCAATAAGACAAGAAATAACAAGTGCTGGAGAGGCTGTGGACAAAAAGGCACCCTCATACACTGCTGGTGGGAATGTAAACTGGTACAACCACTGTGGAAGGCAGTGTGGAGATTCTTCAAAAAACTAGGAATAGAACTGCCATATGACCCAGCAATCCCTCTCCTGGGTATCTACCCAAAAAACCTGAAAACCTTCATCTGCAAAGATACATGTACCCCAATGTTCATCGCAGCACTCTTCACGGTGGCCAAATCGTGAAATCAGCCAAAGTGTCCTCTGATAGATGACTGGATAAAGAAGTTGTGGTACATTTACACAATGGAATACTACTCAGCAATAATAAAAGATGAAATACAGCAATTTGTGACAACATGGACAGACCCTGAAAACATCTTATTAAGCGAAATAAGTTAGAATGAAAGAATCAAGAAACATACGACCTCACTTATAGGTGGAATATAAAACTGAAAGGAACAAAGAAACAAAGACTCATGGACACAGTTAATAGTTTAGTGGTTACCTGAGGGTGGGGAGGGAGGTGGGTGGGAGATATGGGTGGGGGGGAGTAGGGAAGGGGAATCAAATATACAGTGATGGAAAGTGAGGTGATTCTGGGTGGTGAGCACATAATGCAATGTACAGACAATGTAATGTAGAATTGTATACCTGGAAACAATGCAATTGATGTCAATTAATGTCACCCCAATAAATTTAACTATAAAAAAAAATCAGATATCAGATGTCACCCAGAATTTTCACTTTCACCAAAGTCAGTATCCTAGATACATACAAACATTCAAAGGTCTTATAAAGGTCTTATAATCTTGGGTTGAGGTCTGTACATAGCTTGGTTCAAGTAAATACATTATATTTTATATAAATATTAATGAGATAAACCATGTAAAGAACTTAATTACTATTAGCCTTTATTATGATTCTTATTTTATTAATATTAAAGTAAACAAAACTCTATTCACTTCACTCCTGTTTTCTACTCTGCAGGAACTGAGTGTTCTTAAATATGAAAACCCTTCATTACTGCCCTGACATCTAGAACCTTCTAAAAGCAGAAGTAGAGTGATTACTTTGTGGATGTAGAAGCCATCCTGAATTTGCCCAGTTTTTGGGACAAGTGCTTATCTCACTCTATTAGCTACCTCAATCTTTTTTATTTTTTTAAAAAAAAAAAAGAACTCAATTTCTTTTATAGTTTTTTTTGTGCTCCAATTCTCATCAAACAAGTTTTTTTTAGTTGTCTTATATATGTAGCTATATTTCTCTAACACTCTTGATTAATATTTTGAGGGTTTTTTTTACTACCCCAATGGACTCCTAAGGTACCCCATGAATCCTGCTCTTACAGACGTAACACAGAGAATGCATTTCTTTCAGAGTTTACTTCATGTATTGCCTGGTGAGCAGTATTCTGAAATGGAACTAAAAACTTTAGACAGTTGAACGCTTTGCTAACTGCAGTCATACACTGTTGATGGTCATCTAAAATGCACTTTATTCTGGAATATCATTTGGAGAAAAAATGAATATCGATAGTCTTGGAAATATGGGGGATTTCATTGTACATATATACCACATCTTCTTTATCTAATTGTCTATTAAGGGGAATTTGGGTTGCTCCCATATGCTGCAGTGAAAATTGGGGTGCATATATCTTTTTGGATTACTGTACACCTGAAACCATTGTAAGATAATATTGAATGTCAACTGTAAGTGAAATAATTATTTTTTTAAAACATGGGAAATTACCGAAAGCAGCACCACTTATAGTCATAACTTGGTACTCGACTGCTTTGAAGCTGGTCAAATTTGGTACTCAACGCAATTTGACATGAAAATTTTGTGCCGCTTTTCATTGTTTGTTTGACATTGAACATGCAAGCTAGAGCTTGTTGGTGTGGATTGCCTCATGACTCACTACCCTTTCTAGCTGAAATAAGAGGTCACACATTAGTCACGCGGTCTCTCTTGCCCTGTGTGCAACCCCTTGTGGTCTTAGCTCCTGTGGTCATTTTGTGTATTTTTAGTTTGGGAATGCATTATCTTTATTTATATTATTCCTTATGAGAAAAATTTGTTTGGTATTCATTGTTTTGGGTATTCGTCACGTTGCCCTGAACCAATTAATGATGATACCGATGTACCACTGTATTTTTCTCCTAAAGTTGGACTCAATGAGACATCATATGTAGAGAAACAATGTCCTTCAAAATAGGAGTTATTAAAAGCAATTAGTTCTTTAATGTGGTCTCTCAAAAAAAGTGATATCTGGAGTATATTGGAAATCCTCAACAAAACCTTCTGAAAATACTATTGATCCACACACTCTTAATCTCTTTCATGTGCTTTGCAGCTAAAATTCTCCTACATTCTATGCTGTCAAAAATCCTCTCCCCAAGTCAGTTCAGACTCTGTTTTTCCTCCTGGTCTCTTCTCTCTCCTTCCTTATTTTCCTTTCATCTTTACTTTATTGCTTTCTGGTACTAAGGACCAAGAGCCAACAGAATACATAGAAAAAGGGTGTGGATCTTAGGAGTTTTAGCAGTTTTACTTCCTTTCACTAGAACTTGCCCTTTGCTGGACTATTTCATTACTTAAACTTTAAAAAGAAATGAGTTTGTGCCATACAATTATTTATAATCCTATAACACTAAAAAATATTGAATGCCCACATATAATGTCAGTACATACAATTTAATGTAATGCAACTATTAAACCTTTTGATTTAAACTATTTTTGATATGGAAACGTACTCACAATATACTATCTATTTTTGACAGGAAACCATAAAATAAA
The DNA here is from genome assembly GCA_004027555.1 of Craseonycteris thonglongyai. Taxonomy (NCBI): domain Eukaryota; kingdom Metazoa; phylum Chordata; class Mammalia; order Chiroptera; family Craseonycteridae; genus Craseonycteris; species Craseonycteris thonglongyai. The sequence continues at coordinate 8,260 of PVKE010019073.1, read as the reverse complement.
ATATACAGCCCACTACCCTTTTTAGAAGAAATATTATGTGTTTTATATACATAGAAGATGCTAACACCGGTGGTGAGATTATGGGGGATTGCTTTTTTTCCCTTTGTGTTTATTCGTATTTTTTAAGTTTTTGTTAAAAAATCGTTGAGTTCTTACTCAGTATTGTGGTATGTACCAAAAATGGAAAGACTGATAAAATACAAGTCATGCATATAAAATTACTCACTGGGCACTCACAGCCTGATGGGAAAGTCAGAAAGAAATGTAAATACATAATTCACAAAATAAATATTATGAGAGATGTTTAAGCACACATATACACATATCTATCTATGGATGTACAGAAGAAAAGGCAAACAAATCTTTTGGAGGAGAGCGGTATCAAGAAAAATTGTACTGGAAGCAGAAAAACTCAGTATTCACAGATGACATGATATTATATATAGAAAACCCTAAAGATTCCATTGAAAAACTGTTAGAACTAAGAAATAAATTTAGTAAAGTTGCAGGACACAAAAATCGGTTGCATTTCTATACACTAATAACAAATAATCAGAAAAAGAAATTAAGTAAACAATCTCCTTTACAATTTCCTCAAAAAGAATAAAACGACTAAGAATCAATTTAATCAAGAAGGTGAAAGACCTGTGCATTGAAAACTAGAAAATATTAATGAAAGAAATTGAAAAACAAATGCAAACACACATACACAGAAAGAGAGAGAGAATGGAGGGAAGGAAGGAAGGAAGGAAGGAAGGAAGGAAGGAAGGAAGGAAGGAAAGAAAGAAAAGATGAAAGAAAGAAAAAATGTACCAAGGACATTAGTCGAAGAAAGCTAAACATTTTTCAAATATATAAGGCAGGAAAGAATTATTGGGCAAAGGGAACATCCTATTCAAATGCATGCTTAGTACAAAAATGCATGGCACATTCAGAAATTACACAGTAATTTTTGTATGCTTCTTACAGATAATGCATAGGAATAGTAGGATATAAGCTGAACAGAGAGGCTGGGATCACATGTATGAAACTTTTATGTCATATTGAAAATTTGAGACTTTCTCCTGAACACTTATGAGGAGTTAGTAAAGAACTTTATGTCAGAAAATTCATCATGCAATTTCCATTTTAGAAGATACCTAGCTCTAGCAAGGTGTTTCACTTGAACACGCAGTGAGTAAGGGAAGTGAGAGTTGTGGGAAAATGTTGCATAGTCCAGAAGGGTAATGAGGGCCCCATATAAGGAGGGTATGGGTAGGAGGTCTATGTTGAGAAAGATTCAAGAGGAACAATCAATAGAAATTGTTGCCTAATTACATGTGTATCAGTGAGTAGAGAGGGGTGTTAAATATTTCCCAAGTTATGCTAGTTGGGTGAAAGAGGGGGTAGGGTTGCCATTGTCTAAGATATGGACAATGCAAAGGGAAGGTTTTGAAAGTTAAGAGATGGGGATAAGTTTGAGATATGTTAGGATGGAGATATCTGTAAGGCACCCAGGTCAAGAGCTTCAGTAATCAGAGATGGTGCTCAAAAGGATCAAGGGAAGAGAACAGTCAAGAGCCACTTTTCCTAATGGAGCCCCCAGAAAGCTTGTGGGGCATTCACCTTACCATCATCAAAGGAGAGTAAAAGTAAGATCAATGCTTGGTCTTGGAAAACAAATCCAGATTACACAAATCAGAGAGCTCAGGGTAAGGTGTCAATAATAAAATAATACTTGGCATAAGGTATACAATTCTAGAAGATGTCATAGTTGTTAACAAACGATAAAGACATTTTTATATGCTTATTTTATAGAAAGTGCAGTTAACAATCTAGTTCTTCTCATTATGTTCAAAGATCCAAATTCTTAACACCAGACTATAGTTCCATGAACATGATGTAGAAACAGTATTTTAAAAAGTCATTTGGTGACTAACTCAGAAACACCTATAATTCTTAGGAAGAGTTTCATATGCTTTGTTAAGTCAAAAATAGTTGACACATGTTTAACATTACATTATCAGACTGATTTCAAACACATCACAAGAAAGAGGTGCAAATGCATGAAATTTTAATAATCATGATTCCTCTTCCTCTTAGGCTCAGCAGTTTCCTCATGGACACTTTTGGACAATCATTTTTAGAGGGGTCACCTGGGAATCAGCAGAAACTCAGGGACTCCTATTACCTGAAGCCATGCCAGCTGAATACCCAGAAAGAATATATCAGCATTTTTATAAAAGGTGTTTTCAGATGATTTTAATTGCTGGCTTAGGGATCAATATAATGAGTGGGAGTGGGGCCAAAACACATGACCTGTAAAGAAGGAAGAGGAGACAGAAAATAAGGGGAGAAACAGAACAGTGTGTGGGGTAAATACATGATTACATAATCAAGGAAGCTCCTTGGAGCTTTGCTGAGGCACTAACACAGACCAGCTGTTAATAAAACTTTGATTCTACAAATTACTTTATGATCAAAACAGTTTACTAGTCTGGGCTTTTGGTGATAACAATCATAGAGACTCTTCACCATTGCTCATGTCCTTAATAGAACTGTCCTTTCATAATTGTCACGCCCTTAATGAAAACTGTTTTACTGATTTTAATGCCCAGCCCTGTATAATTTCTTCACTTCTCTCACCACCCTCTCTCCTGTTTATTCTCAGAAACCAGCTGTGCCTTCACCAAGAGTGTGTGGTGGGCTCAGAATACTGTACCCACATATTCCTTTCCATTTGTATCTTTAGTTCTTAGTAGCATTTTTACCAGTGTAACAACTAAAGAAGGTACTGATGGTTATTCACAACTGAATTCATTTTATGAAAACTGAGTAGGAGAAATAGAGTTAGAATCTAAAAAGGACTTTATTAGTCACATTACTAATTCTCCTAGCTAAATTGTAACATCTACCAATATATATATTTTTCTTTTAGTTTTATTTGAACCTCAGTTACACAGAATTGAAATTAGCATAACCTTTCTTTCAGGACACATTATTATGACTGGTCTTGGAGAAGACCTTCTTATTTACTTTTTTGCTTGTTTATTTATTAATAATGAGAAGCAGAAGCAATACCTTCGAACTTACCACTCAACACAAGAATTAATACATTGCTAAAGACCTATATCAGCCTCTGTTTCTCCTTCATCCACTGGAAGCACTGCTCTGAATCTGCTGCCTATCATTCCCTTGCATTTACATATGTCAGAAAGTTATGTATACAAAGGGGAACCCAAAAAAACAATTTATAAAATATTGTCTATTTATTAGTACATGTTTAAACTTCAGTCACCTTCAAAGTTCTCTCCATTTGATGCAATCAATACACCTATGAAGATGCTTTTCCCACTGCTCAAAACAGTTTATGAACTTGTCAATGTCAATGCCTTTTTAAGTGTTCCTGCAGTTTTTAGTTTTACCTCTTGCACATCAGCAAAATGTTTCCTTTGAGGACTTTTTTCATTCAGGGAAACAAACAAACAAAAAACGTCACTAAGGGCTGGATTGGGTAAATGGGGGTGGGGTGGGGTGTGGGGACATGCTGTTTTGGGTCAAAAACTGCTGGACACTCAGCACAATGTGGGCAGGTGCGTTGTCACACAGCACGTTGTTTGTGTTAATCACTCATTACATAGGTAAACATGTTGAAAGAGGCTCCAAAACAATTTCCTGAAGCCAAACACCGCCTCTCACCACAAGGCCAGCTGGTACAGGGATGCAGATGGGTTCCTAGAACACTCATCAGGGTGGGGGAGAGCCTGTACTCCAGGGGACCTGCCCTCCAGAGGATCGTTCTGGGGTTTTTTGGTTCCCCTTCATACCTGTCATGTATTCATAAACAACGTATTTCTGGCTGCCCACCGCGTGCTCCAGCAGCACACACCTTCGCTCTTGTCGGTTCTTGGCTGCACCCTTTCTGAGAACACAGCATAACAGTCAAAGCCCATAGTTTACATTACGATTCACTTTTTGTGTTGTGTGTTCTATGGCTTTGGACAAATGTATAACACGCACACTTGCTGCGGTAACATACAGAGTACTTTCAATGCCCTAAAAATCCTCTGTGCCCTACCTTTTCATACACCACCCACAACCTTGGCATATTTATTTTAACAAAGATTTTTTGGTTGGTTTTCCAGAATATTAAATGTGTGAATTGTTTTGAGAAAGTTAATGTGTGAGCTTTCCTCACACTTAATGGTTTAAATGGGGACTGACTAATTTTTCTTTAAATCACCATTTATCAGTCTACAGAAATAGAATAATATGAAAAAGTTAGGTGGTCACCATATCACTGAATGGTGAGAAGAGATGCAAGGCCTGAACCACAGGATTACTTTTTAAGAATCACAGGGGAAGCTGGGATGGCTCAGCAGGTTGAGTGCTTGTCTTGCAGCTCCGGGGTCCAAGGATCAAATCCCCGCTTTGGCCCATGTGTACCCCTATGCTGAACTAGGGTGTGCCCCCAGTTCAGTTCTCACCAGGGCAAGCTCGATGCGATGCGGGAGGACTCCAGCCCAGTTCCTGCCCTGCGCAGTCCCACGCCTGTCTGTGGAATGAAACTATGTAGAACCCAATGATGTACGACTATGGAGACTGCTCTTGGCTTTCCCTTTCTCTTTGTCTTTCTGTCTCTCTGTCAAAAACAATAAAAGTAAATCTTAAAAAAATAAAAAAGAATTACATAGCGCATAGATGCTAAGGTACCTTGGAGCAGAGGAAAACTGTTGTGAAGTGAATGGAAGAAGCCTCTGTTCTCTCTGTACCTGCATCTGGCCTAATAGGCACCCCCAACACTGAAGTCCAAGTGTCAGGAGTGGGCTGGTGGGTTAGACAAAACACTCACTGGCCGCTGAGGTCAGTTGGCAAGAATGAAAAGACATGTCTGAGAAATTCCCTCTCCTTGTATGGCCCCGCAGGATGGCTGGTTAGTCAACGACGGGTAAGATTCCTCGGGGAGGAACAACCTAAGACAGGCACAGTCGCATAGGGGCCATCAGGAGAAAACATGGGGAGCATAAGAGATGAGGCACAGAGCCTCATCCCCCCAACTCTTCTACAGGGATTTCTCTTCTCTTGCCCTTTCCCCTCAAGGAGGTACGGGAGGGTACTGGAATGTTTCTGCTTGGCTGGAGCACAACTAACTCTGGGGCCTTGGAGATAAGCAGAACTCCACTGACCTTCAGGACTTGGATTTGATATGGTTTATTATTTATCTTTAGTGTACTAGTAAGTTCTTCTCCCGAGAATGCTCTGACCATTTAGTCTTCCAATTGTTGCTGTTTTGCAGTAGGATAAACAATTGCTCTGTAGATGTGATATCTCTGCTTAGTGCTGAGAAAAATAGTCTCTGTTCTGTGTCAAGTGAATTTTTACTTTGTAGCCATGTAGCTGTCCACGTAATCATTTACTATATTAGAAGCTGTAAAAATAAACTTGGGGCTGCAGTATGATCGCATGCTGACAGTCCTCCCAATCCCATTCTCTTTGGTTTTCTTTAATCCTCACGCCTTGCTCCGGGACTGTTTGTACTTGACGGCAGGCTCCGTCATCCAAGTGCAAGGCCCTCTCCTTAAGCCCTACATCCACCAAGGGACTTCCAGACACCTACTAGGCCTCACTTCTCAGAGCTCCTCTTGCCAAGCATCCTCCCCCAGATATATCCTCATCCAGCTTTGTGATTCCTCTCTCCCAGCTCAACTTTTCATTGCTACCTTCTCTTCCAAAGCCTTCCACGGGGTTCTCTAGATCCCAGTATATGGAAGCAAAATTTATCATGTTTTTACTCTACTTGTTGACTCTCCCCTCAAACTCTTGGCCTTAGCTTAAACTTGGCAACAATGACTACCTTGCATCTTTCTGCCATAGCTCAAGTATCTCAAGGTGGGAAGTTGCTGGGGTATTTTTACTCTATACTACAAATTCCAGTGGCCCTTTAATTCTCCACTTTCTGTGCAACCCCTTTGAGACTTTTGTCATCTACATATACCACCTTCTGTCCGCTTTATTGTTATCATCAATCAACCTCTGGGTCTCATCTCTCCAACACTGAAAACTTCAGCACTTACACATAATCTTTTTTTCTATTCCCCACCCCTGCCATCACCCCAAGTGACTACTAAAATTCACATTGTTGACCTACCCAATTCTCTAGCCCTTTGATCTCTGAGTTTCCAATTTCTTCCACCTTCACTATACACCAGTCTTCAACTCCCATGACCATATTCTGGATCTGGACTGTGTCATCCCACACAACTGTCTCATCTAAGATAACCGCATCAGACCTAGGACTCTAAAAACCTCTTAACCTTCCAGTATTCTCTTTTATTGCTCCTACTGTATTTGTTCTTGACAGGTACTTCCTACTTGTTCCTGTTCATTAGCCCTCCTTTGTCTTCTTTTCATATTGTCTAACTGCGTTGCTGTGTCCATCACTTCCTTCAGCTGATATCTTCATCTCCTTCATTTTCCATCCCATCCACATGGCCAAATCCCACCCTACTCAATTCCAACAGTTTTCTTCCTGTTGGAAATCCAGGCTTTTCAGTGTTATAAGAAAAAAATATATAAAATAAACTTCTTATCTTGGTACCACTGTAAATTCATGGTCTCATCTCCAACTTTAACTTTAATACTATACTACCACACTTCTAGCTCATTGCTTGAGAGCTCATGATCTGAAACCGTACTGGATACATTGGAATCTCAACACCAACTCCAGCACTCACGAGCTCTGTTACTTTAGGTGAACTACTTAATGTCTCTGTGCCTCGATTTCCACATTTATAATACAAGATAATAAAAGTATCCACTCCATATGACTACGCTGAAGAATAAATGAGTTAGAGCAACGAACGGTACGTAACAACCACTTCCTCAGTGCTGTATGTTATTATTATTGTTTCTTTTATCAGGACAGGTTTTTATTTTTCACTCTTTGTACTATTGTTTTAAACCTTTATCACTAGCTCCTTCTACATAGAACTCTCTTCCTCCAGACCCACTCACCCTTATTTGGCTCTTTCATCCACTCTTTCAGGCTCTGCTTAGAGTTCATTTTTCCCAAGATGTCATACCCTATTTCACTCTATAGCCCTGCATCGGCATTAAGAGTCTCTCCTCTGTACTCTTACGGCTGCACTTCTTTTGTTTTACACCCTGTGTTATCATTGACTGTAATCCCTTTGGGAGGCTAGGTGTATATTGATCTCTGTTGTATCCCGAGCTCCTAGCACAGAGCTGGCACATACAAATAAATCTACTTATATGTGTAATATATGAATAATATTTGAAAAAAGTCAAGATCCAGACAAGACTGTGAAGTCCCTGTGGTTACCAATCGTGTTTCACCTTTTGATAAGCTTGAGTGCCTAGCAGGAAATATTGTAATGCTTAGAAATCAATTAATACTTTTCAAAAATAATTTTTCTCTGTCTCTTGAAAGTTGTTTTGTAATTTTCAAAAGAAGTCATACTCTTTATCAACTTGCTTCTTCTCCACATATCAAAAGAATCTCATTCTTCAATGCTCAACTCAAAAGTTATCTTCTCCAGGAAGTTTTTACCAATCCCCTTGATCTGGTTATCTATTGCTGTGTAACAGACCATCCCAAAATTTAGTGATCTAAAACAACCATCTATTAGTATACCTCAAAGTTCTATGGGTGTTCTGTCATGTGACTGTGGCCATAGTCATCTGAATGTTTGACCAGTCTGGACATCCCAGATGTCACGTGCCCACAGCTGGTGGTTGGTGCTGACCACTAGCAGGTGACGAGCTCAGATGAAGCTTTTAAACTAAAGTAACTGCATGTGGCATAGAGTTCTCATGCACAGCAGTCTCCTGATAATTATTCTTCTTATCCCACTACTGGGCATCTACCCAAAAAACCTGAAAACCTTAATCTTTAAAGATGTTTGTACCCGCATGTTCATCGCAGCACTGTTCACAGTGGCCAGAACGTGGAAACAACCAAAATGCCCTTCGATAGATGACTGAATAAAGAAGATGTGGTACATTTACACAATGGAGTACTACTCAGCGATAAGAAGTGATGAAATACAGTCATTTCTGGCAACATGGATGGACCTAGAGACTATCTTATTAAGTGAAATAAGTCAGACTGAAAGAATCCGGAAACATATGACCTCACTTATAGGTGGAATATAAAACTGAAAGTTACAAAGACACAGAGACCTATGGACACACCCAATAGCTTGGTGATTGCCTGAGGGAAGGGGAGGAGGGGGGAGGGAGAGAGGGAGGGGAGGCGGGA
>PVKE010019072.1:0-28858 GCA_004027555.1 Craseonycteris thonglongyai | reverse complement strand
TACAGATGAGGTCTAGAAAGGTCAAGTAACTGTCCCAGATTGCACAGGTTGTGGTGGCTGAGCTAGGGAAAAGTAAGAGCACCTAATTTCGGGGGGCTGGTACTCTTATTTTTGGAAAGTTTATAAATAACTTAGCCCAATATCTGCCTCATAATTAGAATTCAATGAAAGTTAGTTTTAAAAAATAACAAGATTAAAGACACCATTATATCCAGAAATTATGCCTTAAAGGATTGCCAAATTACTAGAGACAAATTTAAAAAGTCAGCATTATTGTATTTTATTTTTGCCTGAAGAGACAAATAATATTTGCCCAGTATAAAACACTATATTTCAATTATCATTGCAGGACCCTGTCTCCTCCAAAGACCATGCCTGGTCTGCTTCTTACCATTTTCCCTTTGCCCTGTTCTCCACTTTTATAAAGCCCTATTTTAATCCAGAAATAAAAGTCTGAATATAGTAGAGAGTTGGAGACACTGATCAGAATTAAAAGCATAAATTTTGAGAAGTGCCTCTGGGAAGTGGCTTAGGCTGGGGGTGGGAAGTGAGGGTGGAGACGGTTACAGGTGCGCATCAATTTTCATTTTTGCCCTTCTGTACTGTTACTTGTCCCACTGTGCAGGGTGTGGATATAGTTTTTTAAAAACACGTTGAATTTCCTGTTTTATCATATGATTTTTATATGTGCTGCCTCAAATCATCTTTAGATTCAGTCAGGATGTAACTACACATACATACAAACATATACTTCCTCTAAGCATATGCTTTTGGAAAGATAAAATCAATATTTGGAAAAAAATTCATTTTAACTAGCAACTACCCCCACCCTCACACACACTTACCCACACACATGCACACTTACCCACACATACCTCACCATGGAAGAAAGCAACGTCTCAGAAAGAACCCGCCTCCTTAATCTCTCCCCTCACTCAGACCAAAAGCTGTGAGCCAGGGTGCTGAGCTGCCTACTGATCAGCAGGACAGAGGCTGTTTCTCTCAGGGACCCCCGGGACAGAGTCTTTGTCCTCATTTCCTGACATACATCTAATACAACATGGTGAATACTTGGATGTCAACATTTATTCCTGAAGACAAATGGTCTCTTCTGATGTGTCCTTGATTTTGCAAATGTGCAAGTTTACACTACATTATCCTTTCAGAACAAGAAGTAAACTCTTCTTTGCTTGCCAATTCCTTGAGTCCTGATCTTTCTGATAGTGAAGATGCCCATGGTCATAAGCCACACGTGGCAGCCACCCTTGGAGAGTGGGGAAAAGCAGCATGGTGTAGTAGAAAGGTTCATTTGTGGAGGTCAAAATATTGTTCTACCATTGATTTAGCCCTAACTGTCCAAAGCCTCATTATCCTTCTCTTTAAAATGGAGATAATACTTGCCGTATAGAGTTGGTAAGGGTGTTAGGTATAATATAAAATTTCTAACATATAGGCGTTAAAACCATTGCATATTTTATTTATGTGAGATTAGAGAGGGGTTTGGGATATGGTTCTGTGTGATACAATGAATAAGAACTGTTGTTTCACATGCCTTAAAAGCATAAATTGAACAACTTGCATTCACTGGGAAAAACATGCTGTGTCTTTTAATTAGGAAATGAACGCACCGTCATTTCGTTTGGTGAGAGGAGCAGATGGGCAAATGCTTCTCCATTACTACTCTGATAGAAGTGGTCTGTGCCACATTGTACCAGGTATGGGGACAGCTTAACCAGTCCCACAGCTATGAGGTCTCACAAATTCTCCAGGGTGGGTGATAGCCAGCTGTGGGTAGGAAGTTAAAACTCTGTCTCTTCCATACTGTGACAATGCCATCTTGACCATTTGGGAGCAAAGTTCTGAGCCTTTAAAACAGGTTTCCAAAGGGTCAAAAGACTTGATTATGCTGCCTTTTAATTGGTGATAATTTTGCAGATAATTATTTTATATCATCTTTTTTTTATTCAGCATTATAAAAAAATCATCTTTCCATGTTTTTATGGTCTGTAATACCGCTGAATGATATTTGATATTGTAATTGACTAGTCCCCTATTATTCAACTTTTACTTGATACTGCTCTTGCCATTGTAACAGTGCTATGATGAACATGTTCTGTATGATTTTACTGTTTTTCTATTGTAACCCTGGGATAGATTCCCAGAGGAACACTAAAAAACCCATGACTCTTAATGCTTTTACAACTGAATTTTGTTTACATTGTCTCCAGAGTTTATTTATTTATTTGTTTTTAATAAGTTCAGTTCCTTCATGAAATAAACACATGAATAAATGCTGAACTAGCAATTAGACTGGCAGGGATATGTTTGGTATCCAGCCATGTAAAACTTAAATCTCTGTTATTTTATTGTTTTAGTTTTATTAACCTGCCATAGGCTGCCTGCCTTGACGCAGGGCCTAGACTTGGTGAACTCTGGAATATTCACCAGAAGTTGTATAATGTAATTATTTTATGACTTTTGCCGGCCCAACTGCCTTTTGCCGTCCCTCACTAGCAGATGTCTTTCTGCTTGCTGCAGGTATTATTGAGGCTGTGGCCAGAGACTTCTTCCACATTGATGTGACTATGGATATCCTTGAAATGAATAAGGAAGTGGAAAGGACAGGGAAGAGAGAGCACGTTGTGTTTCTGATTGTGCAGAAGTCTCACAGACAGATGAGAAGGGCAAAGCCAAAGAAGTTGCAAGATGGTCAGGACATCCGGAGAGACCGTGAGGTACTGGGTTTGCTGTGTCTTCAAAAGGCAGTCTCTCTTAGTGGGAGGCTCACCTGAGCATTCTGATAATAGGGTGAAGGCAGGGTTTCTCCAGCTCAGCTGTTGACATTTTGAACCAGATCATTCTTTGTTGTGATGAGCTGTCCTGTGAATTTTAGGATGTTTAGCATTATAGCATTCCTGGACTCTGCTTACTAGAGGCTCGTAACACCTTGGAGCCCCCCAATTTTGGTCATCTAAAATATCTCCAGGCATTTCCAAGTGTCCCCAGGGTGGAGTAATGAGACAAAATCACTCCTGATTGAGAACTGCTGGGCTAGGGTTACCTGGAGGTTGGGAGGCTTTGTAGGGTATACCTTAGCCTGGAAAATGTTCACTTATAAAAACAACATAAAGGGCTTGAAATTTGGATCTGGTGGCATATTTCACAATCCTCCTAAATAAATTTCTGCAGCTGAGACCTGTCAAGGGTCTGGAGTAAACTCACAATTATGTGGTTGGTGGCCTCAGTTGCAACTTATAGATTGACCATTGTCCATTTAGTTCCCACATGTATTAGGTGCACAGCTCTCTGTGCCCTCATAGCTTGTACAAATAGTCAACTAAATCTGCAATTCCTGGAGCGCACAGTGCTTATATCTTACAGCATTCAAAGTCCGTCACAAGTGTGTTCACTGCAGCATCTTCACCCACAGGAAAAGGTGCTTGTGTGTGATTTTCCTACCAGCCCTTTCTGACGTTTTATAAAAAGCTCTTGCTGTCTTTGTGGTAGAGAAACAGCATAAGGATTCATTACATAAAAGTCTTGCTGCTCACAAAGTCTTGGTCGAGCTGCCCTGGCAAAGCCCTGACCGTTCCCGAGGCCCCAGAGACAGCAAATGGGATCATGACTAGTTGCATGAGCAGGCATGATGCTTCTCTCCCTGCCGTCCGCAGGCCCTGGAGGCAGCATTCCTTAGGATGAAGGAGAAATATGGAAGTGTCTCTGTTTGTCCTGTGAGGAAATCCTGCTGGGAAGTTGTGAGAAGTGTCGTCATGTTTGGAAAAGGTAAGTGGGCTATTTTTCTGACCTTGGCCGTCAGAGCCCGGTGATTGCTTGGTGCACACGAATGGACAGAGTACTCTATGGTTATTGTGTCAGTGATTCTGCAGATCTTGCATTTGGCCGACATGGTTTTTAACTTTAAAGTGTCAGACTCTTAATTTGCCTTCTTTTTTTTTTTTCTTTTTTTTTTTAAATTTATTGTTAAATTTGATGAGGTTACATTGGTTGGTAACAATCAGACAGTTTACAGATGTACAAGTCCACATCACATCATTCATGCATCGTATTATGTGTTGCCTTCTTTTCCCCTTTTATTTGTGCTGGGTGACAGAGACAGTCTCCCCCGTAGTCAGGAAAAGCCACTGTAGAAAAGGTTGGAATCAGGCCCAGTTGGTGACTACGCTAAAGAGAAGGAGGATAAGTACTGACATAGTCTCAAGAACTATGAACCCACAGCTGGTCAGCCTGTCTGGACTGGGATGCAGTTTGTCCTAGAAACCTGTGCGCGATAACTATAGAGTCCAGTATGCAAAGGCTAGTGTATCAGGAGCCAAGAAGCAGATATCTGGCTCTGTCCCGGAGGTGCTGGGTGACCTTAGACAAGGTCCTCCAGCTGCCATCTGGAAAATGACGGCAGTAGTCTCCATATTGGCACTGAGCTAGTCACACAATTGTTTAACATCTGAGTCAGAATAAGGGCACTGGCCCACTGGGAGAAAGGGACTAGAGTGTCCTCGTGTGTCCCCATGGATCATGGTGACATGCATCTGGGAGAAGGGATCAGGGGCTGCAAAGGCTGCATTTTAAGTCCCTCAAACCTCAGCAAGAGATTCAAACACACAATTGACACCCTTTGTCTAGGAGATTTTCATATCAAAAAGGCTCCATTTGGAATCTCTACTCTGCCAAATAGGACTGTTGGTTAAATTTTCATGTGCCACCACAAACTGTCAGTCTAAAAAGCTCCATGGCAAATGTCCCTGACGGTGGGCTGGGCACACACGCTCTGCTCTGTTAAGTCATTGTCTGGCTGTCACCGTCTCAATGCCGACTCTGTTTCCAGGGTGAGACACACTCATTGGCCTGGAAACTCTTCAGCAGCAGGCAGAAACTTGGCAGGGGCAGGGAAGCTTCTCAACCTGGGAGCAAGTGTTCTGTTTGTTTTAATTTGAAGAGGAATGGCCGTGCCATCTGGAGATGCTGAGGGAGCCGTGCTGAAGAGTAGAAACTACTTTACCTGTGAAACCTTGAAGATACTCTCCCAAAATTGTTTTGTGCCAGGTTGGTGGCACAAGTGGCCTGTGAACAGGACTCTCTTTTTCTATATCCAGGGCATCTCCGGAACATCTTTGTACCAGTTTATCCTGAGCGGCTCTGGATTGAAGAAAAGACATTCTGCAATGCTTTTCCTTTCCACATCGTATTTGATGAATCAGTAAGAGATGCTTTCCCTCCGTAGCCGGGATTAGAGCTAGACTGGAAAGTAGGGTATATTACATAGTGTTTATGGCTGGTGGGTACTTTCAAATCCCTGAGGAAGCCCCAGGGTTTGAGAGACTAGGATTTAGCCTGGTAGGACCACTGACTTCCATTTTTGTGGCTGCCCCAGAAACCAGAATGCAGGATCTCTTTGATAGATAGGAGAGGAAGCGGTGCCAAGGGGTTTGAACTAGAGAGTGCATGAAAAAGTTTGCTGTCAGAGGAAAAGAAAGTGACACTAAAATTCACTACACTAAGAGATACGAGAACACAGTCAGTAGCAACGGCAGGGTGGAATTCTAAATGTGACCAATCATTGTCCTTGTGGCCACCACGGATGTCTGAATCTCACCAAGCTTCACTTGCTGCATTTTAATGGTGGGGGCGATGTCTGTGCCAACTTATACCACTGTTCTGTGGCGGTTGTGAGAATGACCATTCCATTATTGGGTAATGTTTGGTCATTTTTCAATTTCCTTGGATAAAATATATGTCAACTGAATTGATTATGAACTCATGTAAAGGTCAATTAGGCAAAGTAAAGTTGGTCCAAAAAATCAGTTAAAATGCCTTCAGCACTGTGATTTTCTCTGATATTTATCTGAACACAGAAACATGTTACGGTACTATTTCTTCTTCTTCTTGTTAGTCAGAGATATGCTTTGAGCACTCCGATACTATTCTTTTCTCTTTCAGAGATTAGCTGCAGATTTGATCTTTAAATACTATTTATTACTTCTTTGGTGTTTATTGCATTATTGACCCCTTCCCTCTAGTGAGTCACAAAGCATGGCCAGAATGATATTTCTATGGGAAGCTTTATGGTGCAAGTTTCTTTCCATTCCTCAGTCTTACATCTGTCCTTTGTGTATAGCTGAGGGTCATGCAAGCTGGAGTGAATATTCAGAAGTATGTCCTGGGACTCCAAACCCAGAAGATTCAATTAGATACATATTTCTCCATCATTCATCCCCAAGTTACCTTCAACATTTTTGACATCTGCAAATTTATCAACAGTCAATTTGTCCTGAAGACCCGAAGAGAAACGATGCCTGAAGCATGGAAACATCAACCCATGCTCAAACTCCGAGGTAGTAAGTCACCCCTTGCCCCTTGTTCTCTGCTGTTTGGGAGATTGGCTAGGAAAATAAAAAAGCAGAGCCTTCCAATATTCTCAAAAAATGTGCCATAGAATGTAGGGCAAGGATTGCATTCAGAACAGTTGTTTTTCTGACATTTCCATTTGGCTTGATCTATAAACAATATATTTTATTTTCTCAACTTTTCTGGTTTAAATGTAAGTGGACTCTAGTTGATATATATATGATAATATATGTATAATTATAAAACTCGGGTCTCTGTGGAATTCTAATTTTTTTTCAGAATGCATATGTGATAGCACTAATTTAATGTCTATCTTTTGTATAGCAACATGATCATTTGATCTACTTTTAATAGTGCACACATTTTGCTTTCATTTTTTGTTTCAATTGTGGTAAAATTTAAATAACATAAAATATACCACTTTAACCATGTTTGAGTGCTTCTATTACTTGGCTATTGTGAATTATGGTATGCAATTGTCTCTTAAATTCCTACCTTCAATACTTTTTAGTATAATGTATATTCCAAAGTAGACAAAATAGCAGTAGTGTAGGAGGACAGTGAACACATGTCCCATGAGCAAAATCAAATATACGAGGTCTGACAATTAAGTTTGCAAACTCATCCTAGAAAAAGTGCTACATATCTCATTGCTGAATATCACTACAGTCACCTTCAAAGCTCTCCCCTTGGGAAGCTATGCTCTGAAGCCAGTACCTAATCCACCCATCAAAGCAATTTTGGAACTCTTTTTCTGGGATGGCCATCAGAGCCATCATCGTATTACCCCTGAGGTTCGGAACATCATCAAACTTACTTTCAATATTTTCTTTATCTTCAGGTAAAGAAAAAAGTCATTGGGGGCCAGATCAGGAGAGCAGGGACGCTGTTCCAATATAGTGATTTGTTTCCTGGCTAAAAACTCCACAGAGAGTGCCATGTGAGCTGGTACATTGCTGTGATGCAACAGCCATGGGATGTTGGTAAAAACTTCAGGTCATTTTGGTCTCATTTTTTCACACAGCCTTTTCAGCACTTCCAAATAGCCAACTTGGTTGACTGTTTATCCAGTTGGTACAAATGTATAATGAATAATCCCTCTGATATAAAAAAGGTTAGCAATATTATTTTAACTCTAGATTTGGACTTATTGAACTTTTTTGGTCATGGAGAATTTTCTGATTTTAATTGTGTACTTTGACACTTTGTTTCATGGTCATATTGGTACACCCAAGTTTCGTCACCAGCAGTAGCACAAACCAAAACATTATCTTGCCTCTTCAAAAAAACTTGGCAACCTTTTACTCTATTTTGCTTTTTTCATCAGTGAGCTCCTCCGGGATCATTTTGCACACAACCTTTTTCATGCCAAGATTTTCTGTTAAGATTTTCTTAATTGTTTCTATGTTGATATTTGCTTGGGATTGTATGCTTCTCACAGTCAGCCAATGATTTTGAAACACAATTTGGCAGATTTTTGCAATGTTTTTGTCAGTTCTGCTTGTTACTGGCCTCACTGACCTCTCTTCATCAGGGGTACTTTCTCTCCTATCAGAAAATATTTAATACATTTGTACACTGCCATTTTCTTCCTGACATTATCCCCACAAACTTGAACTAACATGTCCCTAATTTCACTTCCACTCTTGCCAAGTTTAACAAGAAATTGAGTATTTGTTCATTGCTCTAATTCAAGCTCCTACATTTTTGCACAGCACACAAAAACATGCAACAATAACGAACTCCACTCATCAAGACCCCACCATATGTTGACATGAACACAGCGGTGAGACACTGATACACTCAGGTTATGAAACCTTATCAAGTTGTCTGTACAGTGCTGCCAATGTAAGCACATGGTGGCAAGTTCACAAACTTAATCGTCAGACTTCACACACATATATAGATAGCAAGTGTTCCTGTGAGATGAATGCTGAATGAGCAGCTTCTGACAACAAACAAAAGAAAGAGACTAAAAAGAAAAAGCTGAGAAGCCAAGGGAGGCCTCTGGGAGCTTTGTGAACTCTCCAGGGCTTGAGGAGTAGGTGAACACCATTGTTCATGGGCCGCTCCACATCCATGCCCCCCCCACCACCTCCATAGGGTGTGTAGGGGTTCTATCCAGGTTTTCTGGCCTGCCTGCACTTGCTGCAATGTGTTCTCAGACACACTGCCTGAGCCTATTTTGGCCCTGAACAAAGACAGTAAGATGATCATTATTAATACACCTGGCCTCCCCACTTGGAGCTGCTCTGGCTCGGTGAGCCAGTGCTCTGCATGCCATAAGCACCTCCTCAGCTCCTACCAGCCTACCCAAACCAGCCAGCCCACACAGAGCTCACCTCTACATAAGGCCACTTTCCCAAGACTAGAAGAGACAGCTATTTTGTCTAATTCATATTTTAAAAAATAGAGTGAAGTCAGACAAAGTAAAAAGGCAGAAGAACATCTGTTAAATGAAAGAATAACAAAAAGCTCCAGGAAAACAAAAACCCTGTAAAAATTGAAGTAATTTTTCTTTTTCTTTTTTTTTTTGACAGAGAGAGAGAGATACAGAGACAGAGACAGAGAGAAGGGGGAGGGCCCAGAACAGTCTCCATACCAGTAGTTGCACATCATTGGTTTTTCCACATAGTTTCATTCCACAGGTGGGAGTGGGCTTCACAGGGCAGGAACTGGGCCGGGGTCTTCACCCCGGTGAGAACTGAACTGGGGGGCACTCCCCAGTTCAGCATGTGGGTCCACACGGGCCGGGGCCGGGATTTGATCCTCAGTCCCCGGGGCTGCAAAGTAAGCACTTAACCCGCTGAGCCATCCCAGTTTACCCCTGATGTAATTTTCCTGATAAAGAATTCAGAGAAATGGTCATAAGAATTTTTCCTAAACTTGAGCGGAATAGAGAAAATTAGGGAGAATTTCAACAAACAAAAAGTATAAGAAGAACCAAGTAGAACTGAAGAATACAATAATTGAAATGAAAAACACATTAGGAGTCAAGAGCAGATTAGCTAGTGAAAAAGAATGGATTAATGACCTGGATCACAGACTAGTGGAAATTAACCAATCAGAACAGTTGAAAGAAAAAGGAATTTTAAAATATAAGGATAGTTTAAAGGACCTCTGGGATAACATCAAGCATTCAAACTTTTGCATTATAGAGGTACAAGAAGGAGAAGATAAAGAGAAAGGGGAAAAAAACTTTATTTAAAGTAATAATGGCTGGAAAATGTTCTAACATGGAAAACAAACAAACAACACCAACAACAATAAAAAAACAAAAAAACCAAAACAGACATCCAGGTCCAGGAACAGACTTCCAAAACGATGGGCCCAAAGAGGCCCACAGCAAGACATATTACAATAAAAATGGCAAAGTTAAAGGAAACCCTATAACGCTATCAGCTAATTTCTCATCAACAACTTTACAGCCCAAAAGGCAGTGGGAGGACATCTTAAAAATGCTATAAGGAAGGAACCTACAACTTAGAATAATTTACCCAGCATGGCTATCATTCAGAACTGAAGGAGAGATAGAGTTTTCCAGGCTAGCAAAAATTAAAACAATGCATTATCATTAAACCAGCTTTACAAGAAATGTTAAAGGGTCTTCTTTAAGTAGAAAAGGAAAGGCCAGAACCTGAAATGAAAAAATATGGGAAAGTGAAAAAAATCTCACAGATAAAGCCAAATGTTCAATAACTGCAGGAAATTAGACATTTAAAAAGCTACAACGGGAAATGCCAGGATGGCTCAGCAGGTTAAGCACTCGCTTTGTAGCCCCAGGGTCTGAAGATCTAATCCCGGCCCTGGCTGTTGTGGACCCATATGTTGAACTGGGGTGTGCTTCCCACATGGGAGCCCCCCACCCATTTCCTGCGCTGTGTGGCCCCCCTGCACACCTATGTGGAATGAAACCATGTTGAAAACTGATGACATACAACTATGGAGACTGCTCTGGGCCCTCTCCCATTCTGTCTGTCTGTTTCTGTCTCTGTCAAAAACAATAACATAAATCTTAAAAAAAAAATCTACAACAAAGGTTAAAAGAAAAATATATCAAGCTCAAGTTAAACTATCATAAATGGTTAGGAAATACACAACTCAAAAAGATCTAAAATACAACAATAATAACATTAAGCATGGTAGCGGGACTAAAAATCGAGTCCTTATGGAATATATTCAAATTGAAATGCCTATCAGCTTTAAACAGACTGCTATAGATAAAGGATAATATGCACAAACAAAAAAATTTACAGAACAATCAAAGAATAAAGAGAAAGGAAATGAAGAAAAAACACTAAAGAAAACCAAAAAACTGGGAAGCCAGGATGGCTCAGTGGGTTAAGCATTTACTTTTGCAGCCCTGGGGACCAAGGATCAAAACCTGGCCCCAGCCTGTGAGGATCCATGTGCTGAACTGGGGTGTGCTTCCCATGTGGGAGGCTCCCAGTTTGGTTCTCAACCCCCGGTTCAGCCCCTGGCTTGAGGGGGCATGCCTCCCATGAGGGAGCTTCCCCACCAAGTTCCTGCCCTGCGCAGGCCCCATGCCCACTTGTGGAGTGAAACTATATGGAAAACGAATGCTGTCAACTATGGAGACTGCTCTGGGCCCTCCCGCTTCTCTCTGTCTCTGTCTCTCTCTATCTGTCAAAAACAATATATATATATTTTAAAGAAAACCAAAAAACCATAATGGAAGAGATCAAGAGAAGAACAGAGAACTATACAAACAACCAAAAAATAAATAAAATAAATAAAAAATAAAGAACAAAACGACACTAGGTACATATTTGTCAATATTTACTTTAAATGCAAATGAATTAAATGCTCCAAAAAGCAAATACATAGGATTGTGGAATGAATTAAAAAATATGACTCATCAATAGGCTACCTACAAGAGACTCACTTCAAATCAAAGACATACAGACTGAAAGTGAAGAGATAGAAAAAGATATTCCATGCAAATAAAAGCAAAAAGAAAGCTGGAGTAGCAATACTTACATTAAACAAAATAAACTTGAAAATCAAAGTGTAATTGCTGGATCTTATGGTAATTCTGTTTTCCAAAGTTGCTGCATCATTTTACATTCCTATAAGGAGCTCACAGGATCCCACATTTTCACAATTTCTCCACATCCTCATAAACGCTTATCTTCTGTTTGTTCGATAATTGCTATACTAATGGGTTTTAACTGGCATCTCATTATGGTTTTGATTTTCATTTCCCTAATGATTAGTGGTGGTGAGGGTTTTTTTCTTTATGTGCTTATTGGCTATATATATATATATATATATATATATATATATATATATATATAGCCAATATATATATGATAAATGTTTATTCAAGTTCTTTGCACATTTTTTAGTCAGTTTGTTTATTTGTTGTTGTTGGTTTCAGGATTTCATTAAATATTCTGGATATTAACACCTTATGAGAAATATGATTTGCAAATATTTTTCACCCTTTCCATGGGTTGCCTTTTCATTCTATTAATCTGTGTCGTTTGATGCATAGAAGTTTTAAATTTTGTTGTTAAGTTTATTGGGGTGATATTGATTGATATCAATTACATTGTTTCCAGGTGTACAATTGTGCATTACATTGTCCATGCATCACTATGTGCTCACCACCCAGAATCAGCTCCCTTTCCATCACTGTATGTTTGATTCCCCCTCCCTACTTGCCCCACCAGCTTAGCTATTTTTTTCTTTTATTGTCTGTGCTTTCAGTATCACAGCTAAGAAATCATTGCCAAATCCAATGTCTGGAAGCTCTTCTATGTTTTCTTCTAAGAGTTTTATAGTTTTATGTCTTACATTTAGGTCTTTGTTCTATTTTGAATTCATTTTTGTATATGGCGTGAGAGGGGACACATTGTGAACTTTTTATTAGACTGATGATTTGGTGATTTTGGCATAAACATAGGAGGGCTTTAGAGACATCTGAAAGGACAATGACGTGCTCTAGGAACCCCAAAACAGTGGAGTGAGGGGAGATGAAGCTGGCAAGATGAGGGCTTAAGCTCTATGCTGGAGTTGGAAACATTTTTAAGCGTGTACTATGACCAGACTTGGGGTTTAGAGTGAGGGGTGAACTGGACAGTAGAGAAAATGGAAGCTTGGCGGTGAGATGGAGGTTGCCACTGGAGAGAAGGGGAGAAGCTTTAAAGTACTGAGTGCAGTGGCACGGGGGGTGCTGATCAGGGAACAGATTAATGAAATGATTAAGGCAGCATTGGTCACTGGATGTGGAAGTTGAAAAATAGAGTCTGTATTTAGGATAATTATTAACTGTCTCCCTTGGGTAACTGAGAGCAAGAACTTTCATCAGTTTGAGTCAGTGCTATATTCTTAATATCTAATACCATGTGTTGGCTCATAGCAGAGACTAAGCTCAAATGGTATAGAAAAATTAATAAAGAAAGAAAATTTGGAGAAGATAGAAGGTGAGTTCAGTTTTGCAGATATTCATGTATGAATACCTAATGGGTAATAAAAAAAAAAATCCCCATTGATGGGAATGTAAATTGTTACAATCTTTCTAGAGGGAAATTTGAAAATATGTATCAAAAGCCTTTCTTTCCTAAGTAATTCATGTGTAGAAATATAGCCTTTTACACAATAGCCACGATTATAAAAAACAACAACAAGTTACTTCAAGCTGGCTCATTGCAATGTTGTTTACAGAGCAATAAACTAGATGTTCAATAATCAATTTTAGCATATTGTTTAAATAAAATATAATATCACAAATGTAGTCAGCAAAAATATGATGAATATCTACATTTAAAGATCTGGAAGAATACCTGTTATATATTTTAAGTGAAAAATTCAGATTACAAGTAGATACCAGATCGCCCCATGTATTTTGGTAATAAAAACATATACTACAGAAATTAACAGTAATTATCTATGTGGTATAATTACAAGTAATTTTTATTATTTTCTTATACTATTTTTCTTTTCTGCAATGAATGTGTACCACTTTTATAATAAAATAATAAGCACATATATTTTTATATTTTTAAAGAAAGGTGCATCTTGAGTCCAGCAAGCAAGGTTTCCTCTGGGAATTCAGTTTCATTGGCAGCATGGTGTGGGGTGAGGTCGTGGAATGCTAAAAGTGAAGGCTACCAAGACAGAACCCTGGGGCAACACCAACCTGCGAGGAATGAACAACAGAAACCTGAAGGGATAACTGAGAGAAGTAGGGGAAATCTTGGGGAGCAAGCTGTGTCAGGAGCCTCTGATCAGCTGAGTAAGGAAAGACCGACAGACATGTGCTGAAGCAGATACTCGCAGGTCTTGTAGAGAGGAGGCGCTGGGTAAGTGGAGGCAGAAAGTATACATTACTTCCACAAAACGTGGCTGAAAGAGCAGGAGTGAGAATGGACAGTGGCTCGGAAGGCTCCTGGTGTGGTGAGTCAGATGGCTGCCTGTGGGTGACATGCTGTCTTGTCCTGTTTCTCTGCACGGTGGGCAGGCCAGATGATCTGGATGAAGTCTCTGCGGTGCATGCTGTACCTGTGCTCTCCAAAGCTCCGCAGCCTGCAGGAGCTGGAGGAGCGGCAGATGCGCCTCTCTGACCTCGCGCCCCATGACGCCACCCGCGATCTCATCTTGCTGAACCAGCAGCGCCTGGCAGAGACGGAGCTGTCCGCCCAGCTGGAGAAGGAGCAGGCGGAGCTGCGGGCGCTCTCCGCACACTTGGCCGCGGAGAAGAGGAAAACGGAGGCCTTACTCTACGCCATGCTGCCTGCACATGTGGCCCACCAGCTGAAGGAGGGCAACAAGGTGGCTGCAGGTGAGGCGTTTCCGTCCCCACCTACACTAGCATATATAATGTTCTCTGAGAATTTAAAGCTATATCCTAAGACTGGCCTCTTCGCGCAGTGACCATGAATAGGATTCTTCACTATGACTGGAAATGACACACCTACACATTAAATTATGGGGTGCTTCTAAAGACCATTCTGGGGGAGTAAGCTATTTTTGGAAGGAAGGATGCCATGTTTCTTTGAACTCACTTTCCATTTGTAATCGGCATGTGTTCATCCACCAGATAAGCAAAGGGAACGTACTCAGTGCCCGGGTGCTGTCCTGGGGACCCAAAGGGGTTCAGAGTTTTCTGGGTTTGTGAGGTACATACAGAATAAACTGATGAGGGTGGGTGTGGGGATGGCCAAAGGAAAGGAAACTCACATGCATTGGTGAGCAGTTACTATGTCAGGATCTGTGTTAGACATTTTACATATGCTAGTTCATTTAATTTTCTGAACATTTCTATAAGGGAGGTATTATCTATTCATATTGTACAGTGGAGCAAATTTCCACTTACCTCAGCTTATGAGTAAAAGATCTGTAAACCTTTAATAAAGTCCACCTAGCTCAAACATTCACAAAGTGCCATAGAACCACAAATGACAGGGAAATTAATAATAAATAGATGTCAGAAGAGAAGGTGACGGGGGCCAGGGCAGGGTTGTGAAGGCTTCTATGAAGTGTATTCCACTTGAATTGGGACATGAGGCTGAATGTCAGGGGAAAAGGAAGGGAAAGGCATTTCAGCAGGATGGGACAGCAAGGGCAAAGGTAAGGTAACGTAAAAATAAATACTGCGAGGTATTATCCTTAGAACACGGGTCCATGGCAAAGTGGTGCCTTATGAAGCTGAGCAGATAGAATGAGGCTCAGGTGATATAGTGATGAATCTAGATTACCATGGAAAAGGAAATTGTTTTATATTTTTGATGTGGGAGTTCATTGAAGTTTATAATGGAAGTGACATGGTTAGTTTTGTAAATATGATTTTGGCTACAGTGTAGTGAACACATGTGAGGGAGGCATATTGAAAGCCCATGAATTGGCTTCCAATGTGTAAAGTGATGGTAAAGGCCTGAATTAAGGCAACATAAGTAGGATTAAAAAAGATTTCATAACTGATAAGATGGGAAAGAAAAGAGATAGGAATCAGTGATGAATGTAAGGTTTCTAGTGGAGGAAAATGTGATGCTTTGTCCTAAGACAGAACCAGAAAAAATAGGCTTGAGGGCAGGAAAGTAAGGTCAGTTTTAGAACTGTTGAATTTGAAATACTCATGGGATACTTCAGAGAGCATGACTAACAAGTGGTTAAGAATTGTAGGGAGTGCTCAATAGAAAGTTCTAGGACAGACCTGTAGGTTTGGGAGTTATTGCAGTGTAGATGGTAGTTAATCATAGACTATGAGTGATGGATAAGGTCATATAGAGGGCATGAGGTGAGAAGAGAAGAGAGTTGGGTATTGCAGCTTAGGGAATACCTATTATTTAAGAAAGAAAAAAAGCTAGGAAAATATACAAAGAAATGAGAAAAGTAAGAATATGAAGAGAGAATGGAAGACCAGAAACAAAAGGAAAGATAAAGTCACATGAATAGATTACTTCCAGAGGTATAAATAATATAGAAGATGCCCAACTTTGTTTAAGCAGAGAGTCATTTCATCATTCAACAAGTGTTTATTGAGCATCTACTAAGTGCCAGGCCCTGCTCTAGGTGCTGGGGGTACAGCAGAGATCAAACCAGTCTCTCATCTCACGGAGATTATGGTTCAATGGGGGAGATCGGCAATAACCAAATAAATGTGAGTCTGTGGAGTGGAGGGCAGCACTCAGGCTACGAAGATAGTTAGGGACTGTTATTTTAAATAAGGTGGTCAGAAAAGTTCTCTCTGAGCAGGTTTCATTTGAAGTGTCAGAGACAGCGCCCTGTGAATATTTGAGAAAAGAGCGTGTCAGTCAGGAAACAGGTGCAAGGACCCAAGCAGGAGACTCTTACTCGGAGAAGCCCCAATGAGGCCAATGTGGCTGGACTAGAGCCAGCCAGAGGAAGAGTGAGAAGACATGAGGTCAGAAAGGTGTTGGGGACAGAGTGGGGCCCCTTACAAGCCATGGTAAGGATTTTGTGTTTTAGTCTAAGTGTGATGGAAGTCATGGAAGATCTGAGGCAGAAGAATTAGAGATCTGACTTAGATGATCTGGCTGCTGCCTGGAATTAGCAAGAGTGCGGGCAGGAGTGAAAGCAGCCGGATGTGTTGAGGACAGATGGAGGCTGTACTTCCTGGTGACCAGTCTCTATCAGCCCTGACTCTGAATCTCCTGCAGTTCAACCTCTGCTTCGGCCCACTTGACAGGGACTTCTCTGCAAGCCAGTGCCCACCCAACTCATTTCTGTCCTTCCATAGCACGTGGCACATCTTATTGAGTATTTGTTTACTCTTCTATCTCCTTTTCTACACTGGACGCTCCTTAAGAGCAGGGCCGTGTTTGCATCATGCTATGTGATTTTCTCAGCCTGGTGACTAATCCACAGCAGGCACTCCATAAATGTCCATTGGGAGAATGGAGAATGGCATCTGGCACAGTCAGGTTGGGTTCCCAAGGGGCTCTTGAATTCAGAATTTATAGAATTATTATTCTAATCGTTGGCTATCACTGGCATCTGGTTTCTGTTGCAGGAGAATTTGAAACCTGCACAATCCTTTTTAGTGATGTGGTGACATTTACTAACATCTGTGCTGCCTGCGAACCTATTCAAATAGTGAATATGCTGAATTCAATGTACTCCAAGTTTGACAGATTAACCAGTGTCCATGATGTCTACAAAGTAAGTGTTTGTGTACTGTGGGGCGTGTACTCAGTTATAGGACTTTTCTCTTCACTGGTCTGGGGTTTGGGGTGGATGGGAACTGGATGAGGAGGAAGAGTCAAAAGAAAATTGGAGGTATTTCAGGAATGCTAGTTTTTACGGAATCCTTCATAATATTTGATAATACTAAGGTGCCTTTGAGGGCACACATTCCCCCAGAGAGAAGTTCTTGTATTCCTTAAATTCAGCAGCAAATCTAATTCAAATAATACATATCTAATATATAACATCATAGACCCATCCCAGGAGCTTCATCTTCTCTGGGATTTGTTTCCACCAAAACCAGACAGGCCCTTTTGGCTCTCTCTTGTTTGTTTTCTAGTCATTTTTCTTCCCAGCTACTACCTCATATACCTCAGACTCCCAGCAGATAATCACCAGCTTTAATACGGTCCTTCCATTAACATGTGGAAAATGACAAACATATCTAGTGATATATTTAGTGCATTGAGGAAACGCTCTAAATAACTTTTTTTTCCCTTACAGGTGGAAACAATAGGAGATGCCTATATGGTGGTAGGAGGTGTTCCTGTGCCTATTGGAAACCATGCTCAAAGAGTGGCTAATTTTGCTTTGGGGATGAGAATTTCTGCAAAAGAGGTGATGAATCCTGTTACTGGCGAGCCCATCCAGGTAGAGAGCAACTGAGTACTTTACTTAATACCAACATCTCACACTAAAAAGTAGAATTCTGTTCATTAGTCTGCTCAGGTGATTCCTGCCTATCACAGTAACGAAAGTGGGTGGTTCCTCACAACTCATCCCTTGCCTTGTATACGTTGCTAAGTAATAGAGATATAAGTCAGGATACTATTACATTGTTCCAGTTTCTCTCAAATTTCCTAAGAGACTTTGGAGCTCAGGATTTTCACATGAGTCACTGCAGGCTTCTTGGCCCCTAACTCAGGATAGAGCTGAACATATCTCCTCATTTACTTTGTATGGTTCAATCCATCTTGGAAACCAGCTCATTTATATAATTTCTGCTTTTTTGTTCAAGCATTTCAACAAGTGGTCAGGTTTACTAAATAGCCAACATTTCCTGCTGAAGGAAATTGTGTATCCAACTTGCTGTCTGACAGGTTCAGAACTCAGGCTGAGGTGTGAAACTGCCTCTAGCCAGCAGGCCAGACACAACGGTGCCATACGCTATTCAGAATAGCGTTCCTTCCACCACGTGGCTATTAGCAGGGCATCTGCTCTCCTTTCTTACAGGAAGCTACTCTTCCAAGTCAGAGTTTGTTCACTCTATAAAAGTTAGGCAATTTTGGAAATAAAAAGTAGGTGTCCCCTTCTGTCTGCTCAGCAGATCTTAATTGCCGTGAGATGGCTTAGAGCAGTGTCTCTGCCTTTTAAAATCTAATTGCTAGCTGTTCCTGGGGTTCAGAACTTCCAAATGAATTAAATATTCAACTGAAACTAAATAAAGCCAATTATAAAATGAAAAATGATTTTTCCCCATTATAATCCCTATGCAGTAATTCTAAAACTATGATCCACTCACCCTCACCACAATAATTTAGAAGCTGAGGAATACCACAGAACCTGGTCCATTGCAGTCTTCTGAGTAAAAGTAGGCTTTTTGTAAGCACAAGAACAACATGTCCACAATATTTAGTCTGTTGTATACACACAGATATATCTGCTGAATAAAACCCCCAGTGTAAGAAATAGAAAATCAAGATGGGAGGTAATGAGTGTGTAGAGATAAGAAGGTCAGATAAGAGGTAAGTGTTTCAGTTAAGGGACTAATGTAAGCTATTGATGAAAAAATAATTGAAAATATACTGTTGTGTAATTATAAAGAATGTGTGTATGTATATATAAAAGAGGCATGGCAACAGAAGTAATGCTACAACTATAAGAATGAAATTAAACAATGAATTCCTGAAAACTCTCATGTTGGATTTTCCAAGAAGAAAACAGAAAAAGAGGTTACTAATTCTAAGATAAGAATGGGGACATAGTTAGGAACATCATTAAACATATTCCAGAAAGAACATGTCATGTAGCTTTATTTAAAGAAGTAGGGGGAAGGACTCAAAATATTTTCTCTCTTAAGAGAATTATGCTGCATTTCTACAGTTTTAAAATTAGTACTCTTTGAGGTCTTCTATTATTTCATTCATATAATATACATTTACTGAGGACCTACTATGCATAAGACAGTATTACTAGGTGCTTTGAAGGATTTAGAGAAATATATGACAGGCTCCTTTCCCTAGAGAATTTAATAATCTTATATCAGGAGAAAATCTAGCAATGAGAAAAAAAAAAGAAAAAGAAAGACAGACAAGTAAATCTGTTAAGGATGTAGAAGGCTACCAGGGACTCCTGTTCCCATACTAGCAGTTAAAACAAAAATCAGGTTGAATGCTTGTCTTGCAACTGCAAGGGCTCGAATCCTGGCCCCAGCCTATGCAAACCCATATGCTGAACTGTGGTGCAACTGGTAACTACTGGGATGGCAGCAAAGGTTCTTGCCCTCCATGCAAGAGCCCCCCAGATTGTTTCCTGCCACCATGTGGCCCCACATCCATCTGTGTGAAATGAAATTATGTCACAATTAATAATGTACAACTATGGAGATTGCTCTGGGCCCTCCCCCTTCCCTTCTCTTTCTTTCTGTCTCCTCTCTCTCTCTTTCTCTCTCCTCTCTCTCACCTTCACTCAAACAATAAAAATAAATAAATCTTTTTAAAAAGCAGAGAGCAAAGAAATATAAATGAACTAAATTCCAGAAAGTGACAAATCCTTTCAAGGAGATGATACCCATAATTATATTCATCCCTTAGTAGAGCAGTAGAAGTAATCCATCAGGGGAGAGGGTAAAGAGAAACCAGTCTAAATTTTAGTGTACTTTTAGTGGCCACATTAGAACTGAAATGGCAAGTTAGAACCCCCCAAATCCAATATTTGATAAGTTCTAGCCACAGAGACTGTACCCATCTATCAACTCTTCCCCACAGACCTTCACCAAGTTCATAGGGTTATTTAGCCAAAGGCCAGGAATAAGGGAGGAAAGTTGAGAGAGATCCCAATCCCTGAGGTAGAGAGGGCCTTCCCAAATTCAAGGCAGTGACCTATGGAAGGATGATGTGAGAGTAGAAGAACTAATAGAAATCCCTCTGAGGTTCGCTTCGCTTTCACCAAGTGTACTACAATGACCCTTTGAAGTCTGGGGACAGAGAAAACTCTCACAAGGTACAGAGAGCCATGGTGGGTTTGCAGAGTAAGGAGACTCCCCCAAATCTCACTGTTGGTCTGTAAAGCAGAAAGAGATTTCCCATAATTCAGAAAGCTGACAGTGTAGATGTAAAGCATAAGGAAATTCTCAGAGCCTTATTGGTGTTCGAATTCCAAGCCCTGCTGGAAAAAAATCCTGTCCACCTGCAATAATATTTGAAATCAGTGCTGCATGGAATTTAGCAATAACTGGTAAAAGCCCAGACCCAGCTCAAATACAAATTAATTCATTAGTCTTACCTCTAGCTGCCTGACAGAAAAAGGGGTATGAACTTTTATGAAGGGTAAATATTATCTACTGCAATCTCTGCTGTATTTTCACACACAATATGAAACAGACAATTAAATACCGGTAGTCTAAAATATGAGACGTAACAAAATACAAGAATATGGTGATGTGGTGTATAGCCAAAAGAGAAAATGATCAATAGAAGAAGGTCCAGAGATGGCCTAGATGTTGGAGTTATCAGACAGTCTTTAAAATGACTGTAATAAAATCTTTTAAAGGATCTACTGGAAAAGGAGAACAAGTCGAACAGATGGGAAATACACACACACTATATCTCTGTCTACTCTATTCACTTAACTAGCTTTTATCTATCTATCCATCTATCTATATCTATCTATCTATCTCATATCTATATATCTATCTATCATATATCTAATTATCATTTGTCACTCTATCCAGTGGAAATGAAAACCATGATGTCAACAATCAGAAAAAAATAATCATACTATAGGCTTAAAAGAGCCTAGACACAATAATGGAAAGGATCAGGGATTTTGAAAATAGAGCAATAGAAATTATCCCAATTGAAACACAAAGAAGAAAACAAGGGGAAAATGAAGCAGAGCATCCTAGATCTGTAGGACAATATCAAATAAACTACTATATATGGAACTGGAATCCTAGAAGAAGAATAGAGTGAGAATGCTTCAGAAGAAATATTTGAAGAGACAATATTTTTAAAAGTTTTAACATTGATGGATATTAACCCACATATATAAGAGCTTAGCAAACTAAAACACAATAAGTACAATATATACAATATATAGTCAAATACATAAAAGATCTACACAGTGCAATAAGGCAAGAAAAATAAATATGGTATAAAGATTGGGGAAAAAGTAAAATCATTATCCACAGACCAAATAATGGTGTACCTAATAAACCTTAAGTTATGGTAAATAACCAGATCTAACAAGTGAATTTACCAAGGTCACAGGATAAAAGGACAATATATAGGCTGACCAGATGTCCTGTTTTAAACAGAACAAAAAACAATGGTATTGTCTTGTTTCAAATGGTATGTGTAGTCATCCTAGTTTCACTGGGCCAAATTCAAGGTGTCAGTAGGCTGACCACACATACCATTTGAAATGGGACGGTACCGTTATTTTCTGTCCCATTTAAAACAGCATGTATGGTCAGCTTAAATTCACAAAAATTAGTTAAATTTTTACATTTAAAGAACAAAACTTTGGAAAGTAAAATAAAACAAAATTTGAATCTAGTCTTAAATCTTAGAAAATAATAAAATTGGAAGACTTACACTTCCTAATTTCAAGACATGTTTTAAAGCTACAATAATAAAAATAGAGTAGGATTGGCTGAAGGATTGAAAAATAAACCATTGCACCTATATTGAGAGTCGAGCAGTACAAACTGTACATATTTAAGGCCAGCTAATTTTATAAATAATTTCTTACTTTTCAATTATAGTTGACACACTTATACTAGATTCAGGTGTACAGTGTAGTGATTAGACATATATATACATATAAAATTACAAAGTGGTCACCCTGATAAATCTAGTACCTATCTGACACCATACAGTTATACAATATTATTCACTATCTTCCCTGTGATATACTTTATTCCCATGAAAATTTTGTAACTACCAATTTGTATCTCTTAATGCCTTTACTTTTTTACCCATCCTCCAAACATCCTCCCATCTGGCAACTATCAAAATGTTCTCTGAATCTATGAGTTTGTTTCTGTTTTGTTTGCTCATTCATTTTGTTTTTTTAGATTCTATGTATAAGTGAAATTATATGGTATCTGTCTGATTTGACTCAGCATAATATCCTCTGGATCTATCCATATTGTTGTAAATGGCAAGATTTCATTCTTTTTAATCATTGAATAGTGTTCCATTGTATATATGTACCACTTCTTCTTTATCCATTTATCTAGTGATGGATATTTAGGTTGCTTCCATATCTTGCCTATTGTAAATAATGCTGCAATGAACATATAGATGCATATGTCTTTTCTAAAGTTTTGGGTTTCTTCAGATAAATACCCAGAAGTTTGATTACTGGGTTCATTTTTGTCTCTTATTATAGCTTTAAAACAAATTTATTTTATTGTTTGAGAGAAGGAGAGGTGGTGCAGAGACAGAGAGAAAGAGAGAGAGAGAGAGAGAGAGAGAGAGAGAGAGAGAGAGAAGGGGAGGGCCCAGAGCAATCTCCATAGTTGTACATCATTAGTTGTGACAGTTTTCTTTCTACACAGGTAGATGTGGGCCTGTGCAGGGCAGAAACTGAACCAGGGGCCTCCCATATGGGAGGTGAGACCTTTCACCACCATCTGGCAGTTACCAGTCATGCCACAGTTCAGCATATAGATTTGCATGGGTTGGGGCTGGGATTCAATCTCTGGACCTTGTGGTTGCAAGGCTAGCACTCAATCTTTTGAGCTATGCTGGCATCCCCATAACTTTTGTTTTAAAGTATATTTTGTCTGGTATAAGTATTGCTACCCCAGCCTTTTTACTTCTTTTGTTTCCATTTTCATAAAATATCTTTTTTCATCTCTTCATTTTTCAGTCTATGTGTGTCTATCAATTTGAAGTGAGTCTCTTATAGGTAGCATATGTAAGGGTCTTGTTATCTGATTTATTCAGCCACCCTATGTCTTTTTATTGGAACATTTAATGCATCTATATTTAAAGTAATTGATAAATACGTAGTTGTCATTTTATTATTCATATTTTTAATTTTTTTCTTCTTTATCTTAAAAAAGTCCCTTAAATGCCTCTTGTAAAAAAAAAATATTCTTATAACATTGGTTTGGTGGTAATGGATTTCTTTAGCTTTTTCTTGTCTGTGAAGCTTTTTATCTACCGTTAGATTCTAAATAACAGCAATCCTTTGATTCTAAATAATAGCTTTGCTGTGTAGAGTAATCTTGGTTGTAGATCCTTGCTTTTCATCACTTTAAATATTTCTTGCTAATCCTTTCTGGCCTGCAAAATTTCTTTTTTTATATTTATTTTGAGAAATCAGCTGACAGTCTCATGGGAGCTAGCTTGTAGGTAACTAACTGCTTTTCTCTTGCTACTTTTAAGAATCTCTTTGTCTTTAAGCTTTGGCATATTAATTCTGGTGTGTGTTGGTGGGGGCCTCTTTGGGTTCATCTTGGTTGGGACTCTCTGCACTTCCTGGGCTTGTATGTATATTTTCTTCACCAGCTTATAAAAGTTTTCCATCCTTATTTTTTCAAATAGGTTTTCAGCCTCTTGCTCTCTGTTCTCCTCCTGGTGCCCCTACGATGCAAATATTGCTACACTTAATATTGTCTCAGAGGCTTCTTAAACTATCTTCTTTATTGGATTCTTTTTGTTGTTCTGATTGGGTATTTTCTGCTACCTTATCTTTCAAATTTCTGATTTGATCTTCTGCTTCATCTTATCTCCCTCTAATGTATTCTTTATTTTAGTTATGGTAGTCTTTACTTCTGACTGTATTTCTAAAAATGTTTTTTATCTCTTTGTTAAGAACTTTGTTAAAGTTCTTATTGAGGTCATTGAGCATCCTTATAACTAGTGTTTTGAACTCTATATCTGGTAGATTGTCTCCATTTTGTTTAGTTGTTTGTTTGTTTTTTGAGCTTTGTTCTGATATTTTATTTAGGATGTGCTTCTTCATCTTTTCATTTTTGCTGCCTTTTTATGTTTGTTTCTATATATTAAGTACCATAGGGCTGCTATATCTCCTGATATTAGTAGAATTGACTTATATAGTAAGTTCCTGTGGGGCCCAGTGGCACAGTCTCCCTGGTCACCTGAACTGGATGCTGCAGGTGTGTCCTTTTTGTGGGTTGTGTGTGCCCTCCTGTTGTAGTTGAGCCTTATTGCTGTTTTCACATCAGAGGGATGCATTGATTCTCAGGCTGATTTGTTATGAGGACCGACCATAAATACGCTGAAGAAGCTGTTGTGCAGCATCTGACACAATGGAGTAGGATTCACTTTAGCAGGACTCTGGTGCCTGCCAAGTTTTTGCTTTGGATGTGTTATTTGTAGAGGTAGTTGCATGGTGCTCTTGTGTGCTCTGAAGCTGTCCACTCAAAGCATTGCTTCTGGGGCCTCTTGGGAAGAGCTCTGGTATAGGCCAAGCTCAGCTACTTCCTGTGCCCTGCCTTAAGCCACTTGGTATGAGTGACAAAGTGGTCTGCAGGTGGTTGCCACTTGCACAGCACTTGGAAGGGCCTAGGAGAGGATAAGCTGTGAACTAGGGTCAGCTGCTGCTAATGGTGGGCTTGAGGCTGCTTAACAAGAGGTATGTGCTGAGGCCAGATGGTGCTTGTTTGGGGTTTGTGAACCTTTGAGAGATTTTAGGAAAGTCCATAGCATGAGCCAAGACAGGCTGTTTGTATGGAAAGGCAACTGAAAGTGGCTTAGGTAGACTGGCAAGTTTGGTGGGTCGGGGTCTCAGGGAATCACCAGGGCAGTGAACAATGTTAACAAGCTTGGTGGAGACTTAGATATGGCACCTACCTGCACATACAGGCTAGGTGGTTCACTGGCTCAATAAAAAATAGAGTACCCTCTGGCCCTTGCCCTGAAGTCAAATAATTCAGTTCCTCCCTGTACATCCCTGGGACACTTTGAGTTGCTGCCCCAGCACTGGAGTTCAGAGTAAGTTGGTCCATCAACAAGCATGTCCTTGGGCAGGCTTTTAAGAGTAACACCTGGGACTCCAGCTGCCTTCCAGCTCACTCAGCCACAATCCCTGCTGCTTTTCAAAGTCAGAGTTATGGGGACTCCTCTTCCCAGCACTGAAAACCTGGGCTGGGGAGCCTGGTATGGGGCTGAGACCCCTTGCTTTACAGGCGGGCAGTTCCACAGCTGAGATATTTCTCCTGATTTTAAGTGCCACAGGTTGGTGTGGGACCTGTCTGATCCATATCTCCTCCCCTCCTACTACTCTTGATGTGGCTTCTTCTATATATCCTTAGTTTTAAGACTTCTGTTCAGCTAGACTTCAGGCAATTTTTTTTTTATTATTGTTAAATTTATTGGGGTGACATTGATTGGTAACAATTAGATTTCTTAATGATGGCTGTTCTGCAGTATAATTGTAATTTTGAAGTGATTGTGGAAGGTGGTGAGCAAAACATTTACCTACTCTACATCTTGACTAATTTTTGACCAAGGTACCATATCAGTTCAGTGTGAGAAGAAACTTCTTTTTGAGAAATGGTTCTGTTATAATTCAATTTCCATGTAGAAAGAACAATGTGTCAGTTCTACCATATTTCATATATATATAATTTAACTTCATATGTCTTAAATATTAACATAAATGCTATAATTATAAAGTTTCTTGGAAGGAAATATAGGAAAAATAACTTTCTTACTTTAAGGTAAGCAATGACTTCTTAGAACACAAAAAGCACTAACAGTGAAAGAAAAAAAGAGAGATGAAATTTATTGTTGTGGGTCAATTGTGTCCTTCACTGAAATTCATATGTTGATGCTTTAATCCCTAGTACTTCAGAATGTGACTATTTGGAGGTAGGGCCTTGAAAGGGGGTGATTAAATTAAAATAAGGCTTTTAGGGTGAGTTTTAATTCAATCTGACTGGTGTCTTTATAAAAAGAAGAAATTTGTGTACACAAGAATATATCAGGTATGCAAACACAGGGGGAAAAGACCACAAGGGAATACAGAGAGGAAGTAGCCATCTGCAACCTGAGGAAAGAGGCTGCGGAAAAAAGCAAACCTGCTGTCACACTGATCTTGGATTTTAGCCTCTAGAGCTATGAGAAAGTAAATTCCCATTGTTCAAGCCACTCACTCTGTGGAATTTTGGTACGGCAGCCCTAGCAAACTAATACATTCTTCAAAATTTGAATTTATGTGTATTAGAAAAGTGAATGTGAAAACCCACACAATAGAAAAAATGTTTGTGAATCATATACATTGCATGTCCAAATATATTTAGAACTCCTCTATATTAACAATTAAAGATAAACAACTCATTTTTTTCAATGAGCAAAAATCTTGAACAGATTTTTTACAAAAGAAAATGTATGAATGGACAACATGTACATGAAAATGTGCTTAATATCATTATCTATCAGGGAAACGCAAATTAAAATCACAATGAGATATCATTTCACATTCATTAGGAGACCAAATGGTGGTGATAAGTTAGATGAACTGGAAGTGTCATATTGCTGACAGAAATGTAAAATAGTTCAAAGATTTTGGAGAACTGTTGAGAAAGTCATTTTTGTTTGTTTGGTTTTTTTGTAACAAATATACATCTACCTAGTGACCCAGAAATTCTACTTCTAGATATTTATCTAATAAAAATAAAAATATATGTCCACAAAAAGATCAGTGTGAGAATGTTCACGACAGCTGAAAACTTGAAATAACCTAATGTTCATGTTCATGAAGAGAAGACTGGATAAATAAATTTTCACATAGTCTTACAATAGAATAGTATTCAGCAATAAAAGAATGAACAACTGATGCATATAACAATGTGGGTGAATCTCAAAAACATTATGTTAACCTAAATTAAACCTGATACTAAACAGGATATACTGTGTAATTTCATTTATATAAAGTTCTATTATAAAACAGGCAAATTAATCTTTGGTGAAAGAAATAAGAAAGTGATTACCTCTGCAGGGAGGATAGAACTCAACAGAAGGAGCACAAGATAATTTTGTGAGGTAATGGAACTAGTCTATATTTTATTTTAAATGATGATTAGAAGGATATATGTGCTTGTCAAAACTCATGAAGCTAGATATTTAAAGTCTGTCTTTTTCTGTTTTGTGTGAATGATCTCTCAATTTAAAAATAAAAACAAGAGTATTTGATGGCCTCATTTCAGTGAGGTTCTCTTTGTACAGATTAGAGTGGGGATTCATACTGGACCAGTCTTAGCAGGTGTTGTGGGGAACAAGATGCCATGGTACTGCTTGTTTGGTGACACTGTCAATACGGCTTCTAGGATGGAAAGTCACGGGCTTCCTGACAAAGTACACGTGAGCCCCGTGGCCTACAGGTAACCATTCCTTTATATATTCATGCCATTCTTTGTCTTTTCTCCTTCCAGAGCTTATAGAGGGCCTAGCAGCCATGACATGAAGTAAGGAAGAAAATACATGTTTTTAATTCCATGCCACACTAGCTTACAGAAGACACTGTGTCAGAAAATAAATAGTGTTGTGCCTCTAACTACAAGATAGGTTTTGCTTTAAAGGTGTATATGGTGTAGAGGTTTAAAGGTGTAGAGATTGGCAAATTATAGCTCAAAGACCTAATTCATTCTGCTGCTACTTTTTGTAAATAAAGTTTTATTGGAACACAGCCTTGCTCTTATTTTCTATGGCTGCTCATGTTACAATGGCAGAGTTGAGTAGTAGTGAGAAACTATATGGCCTGCAAAGCCAAAAATATTTGCTATCTGATTTTTTGCTTAAAAATAAAAAAATGTTTGCTGACCCTCAGTCCAATGGAAGAAAGAAATATTCACAGATTATTATTTTAAAATTGCAATAAGTACAATGATAAAGATATTTATAAAACAATACTTGTAATTTTCTTGCGAACTTACAAGAGGTCACATTTTGTCCTAAGTTCTTTTATATACGTTAGTTTATTTACTGTTGCAACAACTCTATAAAGATAAACTATTATCATTGTTATCTACAGATGAGAAAAATCAGATACAAAAAGGTTAGTAAGGTGCCTCAGGTCATAAGTAGGCTAGGAAGGAAAAGAGCCAGATACAACTCAGAGAATCAGGCTTGGAAGAAATTACAAAGTGTGTTAGGAAAGCCTGAGGCAAGCATGCCTAACCCAGTAAAGAAATTATTTGTGAGGAAGCTGGGATGGCTCAGTGGGTTGGGTGCTCTCTTTGTAGCCCTGGGGTCCAAGGACCAAATCCTGGCCCCAGCTTATGCAAACCCATGTGCTGAACTGGGTGTGAATCCCATGTGGGAGGACCCCAGTTCAATTCTCACAGGGGCAAGCTTCCCGTATGTGGGAGGCCCCTGGTCTGGCCCCCAGCTAGTGGGGGCATGCCTCCCATAGAGAGGTCCCCAACCCAGTTCCCCCCTTTGCGGCCCCCACCCACCTGTGTGTGGAATGAAACTATGTCAAAAAGACTACTCTGGGCTCTTGCCCTTCTATCTGTTCCTCTCTCTCTCTCTCTCTGTCTCTCTGTAAATAAATAAATAAATCTTTAAAAAAGAAAGAAAGAAGGAAGGAAGGAAGGAAGGAAGGAAGGAAGGAAGGAAGGAAG
>PVKE010019071.1:0-28856 GCA_004027555.1 Craseonycteris thonglongyai | reverse complement strand
CTCCCTCTCTCCCTCCCCCCTCCTCCCCCTCCCTCTGGCAATCACCAAGCTATTGAGTGTGTCCATAGGTCTCTGTGTCTTTGTTACTTTCTCAGTCCCACCTTTAAACCTTTCTTTGCTCAGCTGTTCCCTTTGTTTCAAGTTCCTGGAACCCATACCCCCTGCTGTCTCAAATCCCTTGTTGTGTTCTTTGCATCCTTGCCTTCCCTTAGCCCAGCACAGCCTCTTTGGAGGTGGGGGTTGGGATTTATTCATTCTGCATCCCCAGGTGTTTAGTAGGCAACTGTTGAATCCACTCGACTCCTCCAGGTTGAGTCAGCTACTTTCTCCTCTGGGTTACCTTCCTAAACACTACACACCTCTGTCACAGTACCCGGCCCATTACACTTAAGTATTTTTTTATTCTTCTGCCTCCACAGTTAGAATGTGCACTCCTGGAAGCCAGAGACATGGATGCATCATCCTTGTATCTCCAATGCTCAGCACTTTTGTTAAATTAATAAAGGATGAACAAAGGATTCTCTTTCTCTAGTCTCCAAGAACCCTAGCTTCTGTTGGGCCCTTCCCAAGCAGGTCTGACTTTGGCGCAGTGCCCCCCAGAGGACGGGAGGTGTAAAAGAAAGCGCAGAGCAGAGGGCCTGGGCCAGGAGAGGCTCCCTGCTGGCTGGATCTTCTTGGAGCCCTCAGGACACATATCCCAGCTGATGTCTAAAGACCAGGTACCGCCTAGCGGATCAGACACAGGCAGTTGCTTGACAAATGCCCCAAATCACCTTGACTATCTACTAGATGCCCCTCACTGACCTATATTTGTGTTATTTTTGATACGTGTAGATAAGATCACTGCTTTCACGAAACATGAAAATACAGAGGCTCAAAGAAGTGAACTGTCTTGCTTGTCTTGTCTTATGAGATGGACTGAACCTGTTTTTCTTTTTTTTTTTTTTAATTTTTACATTTTTATTTTTTTAAACATTTATTTTTATTGTTTTTGAGAGAGAGAGAAGGAGAGAGAGAGAGAGAGAGAGAGAGAGAGAGAGAGAGAGAGAGAGAGAGAGAAGGGGGAGGGCCCAGAGCAGTCTCCATAGTTGCATGTCATTAGTTTTCTACATAGTTTCATTCCACAGGTAGGTGTGGGGCTGCACAGAGGCAGGAACCAAGCTGGGGGCCTCCCAAGTGGGAAGCTCACCCCGGTGAGAACCAAACTGGGGACACACCCCAGTTCAGCATAGGGGTTCACACTGGTCGCGAGAGTCGATCCTTGGCCCCAGGGGCTGCCAAGCGAATGCTCAACGTGCTGAGACATCCTGGCTTCCTTCTGAACCCGTTGTTCTTCCATCAGGAAACAATGATAAATAGACCAAGTTATGTTCCCTTTCTGACCATGGGGCCTCTTTCAACCAAGTCCCATTTTGAAAGCAATCTTCTGTTTTTGTGATGTGAGTTTCCCGAGTTAAGGAAGTCCGAAGATGGAGATCTTATAGCTGCCACCAGGTGGTGCTGTTGGCCCAACATATAGTCTTTGTATACTATTGGCCTTTTGGGGAGTGCTAAAATGTCTCAAAAAAAAAAAAAGCGTGCGCTGTTATAATTTCTATCAGTCCTTGAGTTCTGCCATTTGCCTAAACCCCTTCCATGAAGTCACTTCAGTTGAACCCCAAAACTCCCCAAGGAAGTTGTCATCCCCATTCAAGGGAGCTTCAGAGAATCTGAGTACTAATTGGAATTGAGTTCCCAGAATCAGAAATCGAAGAGCCTGGATTTGAAACCTGGTCTGTTTGATCCCAAATCTTCAGATACTTGGGTTACAAAGGAAGTGAAGCCCGATCGTGAGTTGCACGGCCATGCAGCCTCTATCGTACCAGTCGCTGGCATAGCTGGAGGATGGTCTGGGCAATGCCTGTGTAATGTCAGGCCCCTGGGCCAAGTTTTAAGGAACTAGGGTCCACCAGGGGTGCTTGTGGGGATGCAGGCATCTCAGCACCACAGAGCACTGAGCCGTTTCTTTTCTTGAGAAGCAATGTTATTCATGACCCTTTCCTCTCTTGGTGGAAACAGCAAGTTCACCTTAGAACTTGGGGATAACTTCTGTGACCCTTGGAAAATACTATTTGCATTCTTTTGTTTCTGAACTTACAAGTCGGTATTTCTTTTTATTTTCCTCATTTTTCAAGAAGTTACATGTTGATCTATATTGACAGCTGTAATCGCATAAACAGATACATTTGCTAAAGGACAGGGCATATATCATTTATCAGAATAAGAATATTTGTACCTCATTAACAAAATGGGGGTTCAGCCATCCACGTCCTGGGAGACTAATGAGGATGTGTCCCAGGAACAGCCTCAGGGCAGTGAGGGACTCATGCTTTCGTGAATGGCCCTGGAGGTACTAAGGATGGTGTGTTTGTTATTTCTAATCCTCAGGACAGCCTGTGAAGAAAGTGTTTTGGGCCTTATTTCATAGATGAGGAGGGAATATACAGCTTCATGGTTCAGAGTACGGGTTCCGGAGTTGAATACCTAGACTTAAACCTTTTTTCTTTTTAATTTTTTAAATTTATTTTTTAAATTAACTTTATTCGGGTGACACTACTTAGTAAAATTATGTAGGTTTCAAGTGCAAAATTTTAGAATCCATCATCTTCAACCTACATCTTCACTTTTTGGCTTTTGCACACATGGATAATTTCTCCTCCTCCCTCCAGCCGTCTGGAGTCCCAATGACTCTGTGATCTGACACCCTCCGTTGGTGCCTCAAATCAACGTCTCTTCATGCCATCTTGCCCATCCACCTTTGGACCCAAACCTTCCTCTAGGACTTACTCCTATTCATGAAGATGCTCTTCCTCCTCCTCCGTTCACTTCTCCATAGTCTCTTCTTCTAAATAATCAAACAGAAACTATCTTGAAAGAATCAAATATTTTCTTGGTTTTGTAGGAGAAAGTAGAGCCCACGTGTCTTCAAAGTAGGAGAATGAAGCTGGATGCTCCAGGCCCTTAGGCCTCCTGGTTCGGAGTATTTCTGGGGTTCAGTCCCTATGGATCTGGCTCCACAGGATCAGAACGCTGGACCTCCTGTCTTCTCCACAAGTACTGGGGCTAATCTGCTCAGGAGTCTGAGCAAGGGAGAGGCCTGTGCTGGGCACTGTGGCTGTCACTGGCACCCAACAGGAATTGACGATGCCCTCTGCTGTTGTGTATGAACTAAGCGCTTTCGAGTTATTATTTTTGATTCTCACAACAACCCTGCAAAGTATATACTTTTGTTCCCATCTCACAGATGAGTTAACAGGGTACAGATGAGGCTAAGCAGTGTTTCCACTTGACTCAAGTTCTCACTGACAGAGTCAGGGTCAGAATCTAGACTTTAAAGCCCTTGTTCTTTCTACTACTCCGTGAGTAGGAGCCCAGGGTGGGTGGGTGGGGGCACACAATCATCATGAAATAGATGGTGCATTAGTTGCCAGCAGCTGCTGTAACAAATGACCACAAATGGAGTGGCTCACAACAGAAATGTGTTCTCGCACAGTTCAGGAGGCCAGGAGTCTGAAATCAAGATGTCATCAGGCCTGTACTTCCTCTGAAAGCTCTTGGGGAGATAGACTTAGTGGCTCCAGGCGTTCTGTGGCTGGAGACTGCTTAACTCCAATCTCGGCCTCCATCTTCACATGGTCTTCTCTTTCTCATGCCTCTCTTCTGTGTGTTTAGTATAAGGACACCTATCATTGGGTTTGGGGTCCACTTGGATAATCCAGGATGATGACATCTGAAGATCATTAATTTAATTACATTGGCAGAGACCCCAATTATTTTCCCCAATGTGGTAGAATTCAGAAGTGCTGGAGATGAATATATCTTTTGGAGGTCACCGTTCAACCCACTACAGACAGCAGGAGTTCCCTACAGGGAAAACAGTTCTCTTCTCTGGAGCTCCAACAGCTGAAGTTGAGGCCAAGAAGAGTGGAAGCTTAAGGGACACAAGCTTTGCTCATTATAAGGAACTTTCTAGGAAGTCAGAATTAACGGAGGTGACGTGTGTCCCATGTGGAAGCAGCGAGTTCCTGTCATTAGAGGTGAGCAATAAGAGGGCTGATTTATCCTCTGGGATGGTGGGCACAGGGCGTATAATACTTCTAGGGGCCATACACATGCTTTAATTTCTTTTAATATCAGAAAACAAGAGAGCTTGTAGGTCGAATAAAATGTTTTGTTCTATAATATTTATATATTCGTCTCTATACCAATGCAGCGAACAAATAAGACTTTTAGTATTTGTTTGCTGGACGAAGAGGCTCATGAAAGTGAAAGTGCCGACAGCCTATGGAAGTGATCATGTGACCCTCGCCAGACCATGGCTTCGTGGGGATGAGATGGGGAGGCTTCACCGTTCCCAGCACCTTCATTCGTGCTGACACTTGCTGTAGTGTCTCATCGGCCTGGAATGAGCGCCCTCACCTCAGAGGACAAAGTCTTCTTGCAAGCACACCTGTTCTGGATCACTTGGGGCTGACACTTGAGAACGGGACCCCCTGGCAGCTTGTCACTGATGGCATCTGAACAGGGCCCACTGTTGGCGGGCGTTTGTCAAATGTTAAACCACAGCCGAATGCAATACATCCCTTGGAAGAAAAGGGAAGGGACTCAGCATTTCCTGAGAATCTACTTTCTTCTGGACATTTTACAGAGTTCTTTTATTTCCACATTTTGTAGATGAGGAAAGTGGAGCTCAGAGAAATTCAGAAACTTGCTCACATTTCCTGGTTAATAAGCAATAGACACAGGTCTATGGGAAGCCAGCCTTGTCCGATTCCCAAGCTGGGTATCTTTCCACTGCAGGGCGCTGCCTCCAAGTTCCTGGATAGTATGTTGCAGAAGAGGAAACACACACACACACACACACACACACACACACACACACACGATGGGAGTAGGTGGTGGGGAGGTGGGGCTACAGTTGGGATGAAGCTTCTCATCCTGGATTTTCAGATTCCAGGGCCCAAGTGTGGTTGGATTGAAAGGAAACCGACTGGGAGGTCAGCATGCCCAAAGCCTTCATTCAGGCCGAAAGGGGTGAGACCGCAGCGCTGGGAGGCAGACGCGGCCCGCTGTTGCTCCCGTAGCTGGCCGCCCCGTGGCCGGGGAGCAGTCACTTCCGCACCCGGGGCTGCGGGTTCGGGTGGAGGAAACATGGGAGGAGGACGTGCGCGCCAACATTCCAGGACAGGATTCATCTCTTCCTTGGCCCTTCTGCAGCGCGTCTCCCCAGCTAGCTTGGAAGCCCTTCAAGAGCAGGAAATAATTCTGTTATTTTATGTCCTCAGTATCCTCTTTATGATTTTTGCCTTACTGGGTACCATTTGTTACTTAATATGAGTCTTTAAAATTTTTTTTATAAAAATAGATTTATTAT
Source organism: Craseonycteris thonglongyai (assembly GCA_004027555.1). Lineage (NCBI taxonomy): Eukaryota > Metazoa > Chordata > Mammalia > Chiroptera > Craseonycteridae > Craseonycteris > Craseonycteris thonglongyai. The sequence continues at coordinate 23,443 of PVKE010019071.1, read as the reverse complement.
TTGAGAGGAGGGTGTGTGTGTGTGTGTGTGTGTGTGTGTGTGTGTGTGTGTGAGAGAGAGAGAGAGAGAGAGAGAGAGAGAGAGAGAAGGGGGAGGGCACAGAACGGTCTCCATAGTTGTACATCGTTAGTTGTGACATAGTTTTATTCCACACAGATGGATGTGGGGCAATGTGGGGCCAGAACCAAACTGGGGGCCTCCCCCATGGGAAGTGAGAACACTCATCACCATCCCCGCAGTTACTAGTTGCATTGAAGGTCTGCACGGGCAGAGACCAGGATTCAACCTCTGGACCTTGAGGTTGAAAGGCAAGCACTCAACCTGGTGAGCTGTCCTGGCATTCCCTCTGTTTTGTTTTTAAATATGCTGACTATGAGCTGCTAGAAACAAATCTTTTGATCTATTAATGGCTTGCAGTCTGCATTTTGAAGAACACTCTCACGTTGGGGGACTGGTGGTGGGATACATGGCACTATTTTTAAAAGGGCGGCTAGAGACGGACCCTCTGAGGAAGGGAAGGTTGAGAGCTGAGTAACAGAGCTGAGAAGCAGTGAGCTATGTGAAGACCTAGAACAAACTTGTCCAACCGCGGCCCAGGGGCCACATACAGACGTCTTTGAATGTGGCCCAACACAAATTCGTAAACTTCCCTAGAACATCATGAGATTTTCTTTTCTTCTCTTTCTTTCTTTCTTTTTTCTTTTTCAGCTCATCAGTATTGTTAGTGTATTTTATGTGTAGCCCAAGACAAATTTTCTTGTTCCTGTGTGGCCCAGGGAAGCCCGAAGGTTGGACACCCTTGATCTAGGGGGAGAGCATTCGTAGCAGAGGCAACAGAGTGCAGAGCCCTTGAGGTGGGATCGAGTTCAAGTTAGATGTGTTTGCACTGTGCGTGTGTATGTGTGTAGTGTATATTCCATATGGTCCACATATGGGGTGGTGGGGTGGTGGAGGGAATACAGAAATTCTGTTCTGGAGAGCAGGCCCTTGTAGTACACGCTTCGCTCCTAGGTGAGTGTTCTGGGAACTCATCTGAATCAGTGTAGCAGCTGGCATTGTGAGAGGCTGCCTTTGGCTTCAGTGAATTTTTTTGGAGACTCCTTCAACATGGTTGCCCATTCTTTGATGAGGGATTTACACGTACAACATGCAGCAGTGATACCATACCTGCCCACACTGAGCTAAGTGTTCAGCAGTTTTTTGACCAAAAATGGCATGACCCCGTGCCCCACCCTCCCTATTCATGTGATCTCACCCTGAGTGACTTTTTTGCCTGTTTTTTTGTTTCTTCGGATGAAAAAAGTCCTCAAATAAAAATGCTTTTTTTTTTTTATTTTTTAAAGATTTATTTTTGTTAAATTTATTGGGGTGAAATTAATTGATATCAATTACATTGTTTCCAGGTGTACAATTCTACATTACATTGTCTATCCATTGCCTTATGTGCTCAACACCAGAATCAGCTCACTTTTCATCACTGCATTATTTTATTGTTTTTAACAGAGACAGAGGGAGACAGAGAGAAGGGGGAGGGAGCAGAGCAGTCTCCATAGTTGCACATCATTAGTTTTTCACATGGTTTCATTGCACACAGGTGGGCAGGGGGCCGTGCTGGGCAGGATGCAGGCAGGGGCCTCCCACATGGGAGGCATGCCCCCTGGAGCCAGGGGCCGACCCAGAGGCAAGAACCAAACTGGGGGCCTCCTGCACGGGAAGCACTCCCCAGTTCAGCATATGGATCTCCACTGGCCGGGGCCAGGATTCGATCCTCAGTCCCCGGGGCTGCAAAGTGAGCCATCCCGGCTTCCCCACAAATGGAAATGTTTTGCTGATGCGGAAGAGGTGAAACAAAAAATGGCAGAAGCACTAAAAGGCATCAAAATCAATAAGTTCAAAAACGGTTTTGAGCGGTGGAAAAAATATGTCAATAGGCGTATTGCATCAAATGGAGAATACTTTGAAAGTGACTGGAGTTTAAACCTGTGAGAATAAATACACAATTTTTATACATAAATGTGTTTTGGGTTCCCCCTTGTATGCTAATACAGATGGAAATAATTCTATAAGAATCTACATAGAAGGTTTCCTCTGTGAACCATGCGTGTTCGTTTCCTATTGCTTCTGCAACAAATCACCACAAACAGTAGCTTAAAACAACCCAGATTTATTCTCTTATAGGTCAGGAGGTCAGAAGTCCAAAATAGGTCGGCAGGGCTGTGCCCTTTCTGAGGCTGAGGGAAGAAGTCATTCGCGGGCCCTTTCCAGCTTCCAGGGCGCCCACAGTCCTCGCCTCGCGGCTTCACATCACTCCAGCCTGTGCTTCCATGCTCGTGGCTCCTCTGACTCTGACCCTCTGGACTCCCTCTAGAAGGACCCTTGTGATCCAGGATGAACCAGAGCAACTGCTTACGAACTCGACTCACATCTACAAAATCCCTTGTTGGGTTAAGCGCTCGCTTTGCAGTCCGTGGGACTAAGGATCGAATCCCGGCCCAGCCCGTACAAAATCCCTTTTGCCATGTAAGGAAACACATTGCCAGGTTCTGGGGATGAGGACGTGGACAGCTTTGGGGGTGGAGGGGCCGTCATTCGGCCTCCGACACCACATCACACCATCTCGTGCAGGCTATGGGTGAACTCACCACTGTCAGGCACACGCTCCTGCACAGGGTGCTTTGTCTCACGTGCACTGTGCATTGGAAGCCTGATACCTGTATGCAAGGTGGTTAAATACATGAGATGAGCACCCCCCACCCTACCCCTCCTCCTCTGTTCTCTGGAAATACATCTGCTCCCCAGAAGGAGCCACCGGACCAGAGACAAACGGGCCAGCGCCTGTTGATGAGCACAGGTCTGGAAACTCGCGTTCTGTTGTGCTCCCGGGCACACGAGACTGCTTGCACATCACTGTGGGGAGGAAGGCTGCAGGTCCCAGGCCCAACCCTCTCCGTTCGCAGAGGAGGAAAAGCACTGCACCCTCTTCACTTATACGACGTCACCAGGTGTGTTTAATCGACTCACGTGCACAGGATTGGTGTGCCTTCAAAATACATGTCCCTCTTTCTCATTTTTCTTTGAAGATTTATTTTATTGTTTACGAGAAGGGAAGAGAGAGAGAGAGAGAGAGAGAGAGAGAGAGAGAGAGAAGAGGGGAGGGCCCAGAGCAGTCTCCATAGTTGTACAACATCAGTTGTGACATAGTTTCATTCCACACAGGTGGATGTGGGGCTGTGCAGGGCGGGAACTAAACTGGGGGCCTCCCCCATGGGAGGTGAGGACCTTCACTGCCATTGGGTGGTTACCAGTTGCGCCGCAGCCCAGCATATGGGTTTGTACCGGCTGGGGTCAGGAATTGAACTCCAGACCTCATGGTTGCAAGGCAGGCCCTCAACCTGCTGAGCTATCCCAGCATCCCCCCTTTCTCATGTCGTCCTGACATCATGGGTAAGGGCAGACATTAATCATCCTGTTTCCCAGATGACACAAACAAAGCCCTGAAAGTCAGGGGATTAAACTGGGCCTGGAACACGAGTGTCCAGACTTTACCTCCCTCCATACTTCTTCCATTAGATGTCCCAGCTTCTCTTTCATTTTTAAGAGTCAGATGTATTTGTAATCCCAGAGGGCGTCTCCACGGGCTGGCTGCAGGGAAGAATGATCCACTGTGTTTTGTGTAGTGCCAAGGAGCAGACGGAAAAGGCTTTGTAGAGTCAAAATGTCATTCAACATATGGGGGCACATTCTAAGAATCAGCATCGTCTAAACTAAGAGTGTTGGCTGCCTTAGGAGAGACAGGGAGCTGATTCCTTGTCCCTGGATGGCTCTTAGCAGGGGCTGGATGGGGAAATTGTTAACCTTATTTAGATCATCTTTGAGCAAAAAGGTGTTCTGAACTCCCCAGTCCTTCTCTCATCTGTCGTGTGCCTTCTAACCCTAGAACTTTGGATGAGAAGGGAGGAGCAGGGTACAAAGTGGGGCTGACAATGGGGATGGGGGTGGGCTGATGTAAAAGGACCCCTCAAACAGGGCTCTCCCCCATAGGTGATAACAATCGAGTTATATACCTTCTAAATGGCATCCACAGGGTCTTATTGATTTTCATTTGTGTATGAAAACTCAACTTGGAGCCCTTGGCATCTGTTTCTCCTTTTAGGACAGAAAGCAAGAGATGATTTACATATTCTTAGGGCCCTATCACCAGTGAAATCTTTTCAGAACCACAGTCCTCCTTGTCCTCCTCCGCCCTCACCCCCTACCCACTCTCTCCACATTTGGGATTACATTTCCTGGCAGACGGTGGTTGCTGCTGCCTTTGGTGATTTATTTATTTAGTTGGATTATTTTTCATCTCTAGCCTGGGCATTTCAGGCCTTGGCGTCCTCCTTCTGATCATTGGGGACTGACCCTGCCTGGGGACCTTCCCCGAACCCGGCGGTGGGGCCATGCTGGAATGCATTCCTGAGGCAGCCCTCCGGGCCCTCCCCCTTCCCGCCTGTGACAGAGCTTCCTCCGAGAGATTGAGGGAGCACAGCTGGATGATGTCACTAAGAATGCACAGGGGCCTGTGCAGGGGCCTGGAAGCAACCGGAAAAGATGTCACTGCAAGCCGCTGGACGGTCCACTTGCTCATTTGCCTCAGACACTCTGCTCCTACAGGGACTGAGGACACGGCTGAAATGTCTGTGACAATGGCAGCCGATGGAATGTGCCTCCCAGCTCTTCCCTCCTCCTTGCCAGCCTGGCTCACTCCTCTGCCAATGGGGCTCCTCACTGGCCCTGCTCCTAACCAGCTCTGTGACCTTGGGCATGTCACACAACCACTCTGAGTCTCCTGTGAGACATCTCAAAAATGAGGCAGGTAAGGGGCCCTGTGGAGTTTGGGGCGTAAATGAGTTGGTGACTTTGGAGCCCCTGGTGTCATTCCTGGCATAACACAGGGACATAACAGCTGTCGGGTCATTCGTAGTACGTTGTAGTCTTTGAACTCAAAGGTAGGGGCCTACTCTTGAACAGGTATCACTGAGTCTTGACTGCTCATGGAGTTGGGGGATTAAGGGTAGGGGCAGGGGTGACTTTGGACTTTAATCTCATAGGGCCTCATGGGTAAATCAGGAGGTTATTTATAAATCAGGTGATTTATCTGTAAAATGAAGATGATACACATCTCAATGTGGCTGCTGAGTTGTGAAGGAGATAACATATAGAAAGCTCAGGCCGTACAGAGAAAACTGCACATGTTAGAGTTACTGTTATTATTTCTATTAATCTACTATAATAATAAGATGTATAATGTTACAGTACTTATAATGAAAAGACATAAGTTCTGCAGTCAAGGAGCTCAGTGTTATGTGGACAAGATGGCAGTTTCTAGTGGATTCTGGAGTCAGATAGCCTAAGTTCAATGCCTCCTGTCAGTCAGTAGCCGTGTGATCTTGGCGAAGTTACTCCCTGTCTTCCTGACTCTGTTCTCTCATCTGTAAAATGTGGATGATAGTAATACCTACCTTGAAGGGTTGGAGTGAGGATGCAATGAATTTGGATATGTCAAATCAGTATAACGTACGGTGCTTACCCAATGGCTAGCATTCTGAAATATTGGATTCAACTATCATCCAGACACAATTAATACTGTGCGAGGCATGAGGGAAATCTTCCAAGGAGGAGTAACATTGATAGTGGGCTTTGAAGGTTAAAAAATTTTCCAGGTAAGAATGGGAGGCACTTTAGGGTGGGTGAGGCACTCCAGGCAAAGGGAAGAATCTGAGACTGAGAGTTTACAACACGATCTCAGCCAGTGACTACTAGAGTATCAGGGCAAGTGAGAGGAGGTGGGGCATGAGGGAGGATGGGGGGTGGTGGTGAAGAAGCTGGTACCCCAAGGGAAGGGGTTAAGATCCCTCTTCCTGGAGGTGACCGCAGATCTGTGTTTTGGGGCGAGCAGTCGGGCTGCAGTGTGATGGGTGGAGAGCAGTCAGGGCTTTCCATCCTGGCTACTCATTCACGTCTCCCGGGGTGCTTTAATAACATGCCACCAAGGTTCTGTTCCAGACCGAGTGAATAAGATGAGATGGAACCTGAGCAAGGTCCAGGGGTTCAGCCCAAGTTGGGGGATCCCTGGATTGGAGGGAGAGCAGCTGAAGGCCATACCACAGTCTTAATACAGAAGTGATACAGCCTGAATCAGAACAGCAGGGTGCTTTCAGAGAGGGTACGAGCAGAGAAAGACAGAGGGGTGGTGGTGATGGCTGGAAACCAGCCTGCCACCCCTCCCAGAGCCATTGGCCTCCTCTCCAGGGCTTGGGGTCCTACACTGATGCTGAGGACCAGCGTCTGCGGTCAAGATCCAGCAGTTGTGGGCATGTGCGTTTTGATAAGCGATCGGGAATGAGAGCTAGGCCAGGAATGGTTCCCGAATTCTCCTCAACTGGCAAAGTCGTAACTTCATCCTCCTGCCTTATAGACAGTGCCAATTTATCAGCCTCACCCCAGGGCAGGCTCTGATGCCCTGGGTTAGTTGTCCTGGTGGGGCTGGGCGGGGCCTGGGTGTGTGTGGCTCAAGGGCAGGCTTGCTAGCCTTTGAAATCAGAGCTGATTGTTTTTAATAATGTCAAATTTTAGAATTCATTTCCCCTGTTGGTGCTTTGGCAAACATTTCTCAGGCAGGGCAGAGGGGTGGGGAGGGGATCTGCGTTTGAGTCCCCAGGGCCAGATGGCTTAGCCCCAGAACACTGGCCTAATACCCTTTCGCTTTCAAGGCCCACAGACACCCGCCATTCACATGATGTCATGGCTGAGAGACTCCCTTCCTTACTGCCTCTTGCTGTGACTAAGCCAGGGCTGGGCTCTGCCAGGCAGCCATGCTGTGGGTCTGTGTGTCTCTGTTCTCTCACGGGCCCTGGAGGTACTGTCCTCCCGTTTTCCAGTTTGTCTCAAGGCCCATGCCTTTAAGTCTTCACAGGGATCGTTCTGGGAGCATAGGTGTACGTGAGAGTGTGTGTGTGTGTGTGTGTGTGCATTTCTACGTGTGTGTGCTTGATGACTAAGAGAAAAGGGAACTCTAAGTGGAGAAAACCACCATGGGCTGATCAAGTGTGGCTTAAGTGGGGGACTAGAAATCAGGGCAGGCAGAGTTTTATTTCTGGGTTGGTCACTCTTTCACTTGGGTCTAGTGTCTTTTGTCTTTGCGCCTCAGTTTACCCCATCTGAAAACTATGAGGTCACCTGGTCTCCAAGATTTTGGTCTTCCATACCATTTTATGGCTTCTTGAGGATGAGTATTTAGTTAATGATTATGCATCTAGACTCCCAGGGCTGAGCCCAGTATAGGACGCTTCTCAAGGTGGGAGTGGAGGGAGGAGACTGGCTTCTTAGGAAAACACTCAAGGACACCTCATGGGGAATGAGGGAGAGAAGGAAAACACGCATTTGTTGATATCGAGGGTCTACCAAGTACTGCTTGAGATCTCTACATACCTGACACTCTGGCTCCTTGCAATAGCCCTGTGAGGTAAGTGATAGAAGCCTCTTGGTATTGATGGAGAAATTGAGGCTTGGAGAGTTAAGCAACTTTTTCAAGTGAAATAAATGGGATATGAGCCAGTTTTACCCAATGCTGAAGAGCAATAGCAGCAGTAGCAATAATAATGACTGTGAATGCTGAGTGTTTACTACATTTCAGACTGTCCCAGTTATCTTATTTACTCTGTATTAAAACCTAATGCAGTTGGTACTATTAGGATCATGATTTATAGAAAAGAAATCCGAGGGTCCAAGAGCCTCCTTGCTCAAAATAGAGCAATTGGTCAGTGGTGGGACTAGGATTCCTGTCCCATTCTTTCTAACTTTAAAGCCTATGGGCAAAGAATAATTCCACTCAGAGACCATAGGAAGAAGCTAATTGGAAAGTGTCAGAGTGTTGTCACATGTCAGCCATGGGGCCTGTCTTTTAGGGAAAGCTGGATCTCTCATAGCCTCTCAAGGAGCAGCTAAATAGGTGGCTGATGTATTCTGTATCCTGCTCCCCATCTTCAACCCCACAGAATCAGACCAGACAGTGGGAGTCCATGACATCCAATATAAAATGTGTCAGGGCCTAGGAAGTGGCTTAGAGCTAGATGACGGGGTGGCTCAATCAGATTTCCTCCTTAGGGGATCTGACCTTGGAAATGATGTGCGAATGAGCCAGCTGGCACAGGAAGCTGACACTGAAAGTTTGTGACATACAGAGAAAGGGACGAGGCCCGCTTGGGCCATCTAGAAGCAGAAGCTACCACATGGAGAAGAGGCACAGAGAACTGAAGGGGAGGGCAGGCCAGCCAAGAGCAAGAGAACAGCACATGCAGGTTAAGCTGAATCCATGTGTGCCCACATGCCCATGTGCCCGAGAGAGGAAAACCGTCAGTGGCTAGCAACAGGAAGGCAAGCCCACCATTCCTGGAAGGGGTAATGGTTTCCCACCTCCAGTTCCTCTAAGGTCTGATTCTTGCGTCTCAAATAAGATCCCTCTTTCCCCACTGTGTCCTTATAGCATTCACTTCTCCCCTTCCTACCCCTGGCATTCCTAACATTTAAGGGATTTTTATGATCCTGCAGACAAATAAGCTTGACTAAAACACAGCTTGCTGTGGAGTCTGGAGAAAACAGACTAGTCTTCATTTCCGTATTTTTTTTGATGTGCTCTGCTCCACAATATTGAGGTGGATTATAAGTCCCTCCCACCAAAAACTCTCAAACACACAAACATACACTCTCCCCATCTACTCTGTCAATACACACACACACACACACACACACACACGTATGTGTGTGTATATATGTGTGTGTCTGGCATATAATAGGTGCTCAGTGCATAATATATACATATGTGCTCAATAAGTTATATATACATATAATTGTATTTCTATAACTGTCCTGTGAGGGAAGGTGGTAATGAACCCCATTTTACAGATGAGGAAATGGAGGCTCACAGAGTAAGTGACTTGCTTAAAGTCCCATGGCCTGAAGGAAAGATGTAAAATTCACTCTGAGTATTTTTAGTGGCAAATGCAAAAATGAAGACATGATCCGTTGCGTGTTCACATCACCCTGGGGCCCCGGCGAGGTGCTCCTGGAAGTGTCTCAGACCTCAGCTCGGAGCGGTGGTAGGGGGCGCTCTTGCGGCGGTTACACAGGACGTGGGTTTGTGCTGTGAATGGTGTTCCCCCCCAGCCCTCACTTCTTCCTTCTCTCCCTCCTTTCTTCCCGAGGGCAAATTAAAGAAGAAGAGAACCAAACTTGCGGGCCACCTTTTGCTTTCTGTTCTTGGGACTTAGATCACCTACTTAAGAGAAAAATGTTAATAAGTGAAGAACAACAAAACACCCCACGAATTTTAACAAGGAAACGGTCACGTCTCCAGCATTTGTGGGGAGCCGCACTCATGGAGGATGTCCTTTGACGCTTCGTCGTGCCATTCCGTTTCCAGCCAAGGAAATGCAAACCGGCGGGCCGCGAGGGCCAGCGGGCCGCTTGCTCACCTCGGCCTTGCACAGTTTGGACAGAATGCACGTAGTGACTTGGCGCTGAGTCCCTGCGAGCACGCACGCACTCCAGCTGTTCGGAAAGTGAGAAACCACCTAGCTACAGACCGTGGGTGCCCGTGCGCTCCCTTCCAGCCTGACGAGCACCTACCCTCCTGGAGCCGCCCTGCTGCGAGCAAGCGTGGTGGAGCCACTGTGGCTCCAGCCGGGGTGGCCTCCCTGCTCCTTCGCTGGCTCCGGGCTCCCGGCTCTGTGTCTGCTCTGGCCCGTTTCCTCAGCCTGGCAGCCTGTTCCTCCCCTCCTGGCTCCCCGATTGGCGCCTGGCCCTGAGCGCTGCCTTGATCTTCCCGTCACTGTGGCTTCTGATAAGAGGCGTGCTCCCGCCGGGTACAGGCCCCGCCAGGGGGTCACCAGTGCAGGGGAGTCAGGACGTGAGCATCACAGTCAGGGTGAGCCAGATTTTAATGCCAGTTCACCATCTGTGAGTTCGCTGGCCTTAGGCAAACCATCGTACCACTCTGAGCCTCAGTTTCCTTGTCTGTAAAATAGGGGCGATAAGATCTAACTCATGGAGGTGTGGAGAGGGTTAAATGCTGGTTTTACTGTTGTTACATGTGAGATTCTGAGTACATCTGCCTATGGGGCCCTAGCAGTCCTGCATAAAAGCAAGGTCTCTATAGCACTGTGCGTCCTCAATGTGTTGTCCAAGGTCCAGCCTCATAATAATCATTCGGAGGTGTGACACTACTGCTAACTACAGATGAGGAAAATGAGGCCTAGAGGGAGAAATGAAGACACCTAACGTCACGTCACGGCCAGCATGTGGGAAACTTGGACTCGAACCCAGGTCTCCTGACTCCCCAGTTCCGGAAAGCGGCACAGGCGGCGGCCTTGATCTTCCAAAGCCGCCGTCCAACAATGTGCCAAGGGGAAGGGAAGACGAGGAGAGGCGCTGCGCCCCGCGGCCCCTCCTCCCAGCCCGGCTGGCGGCGGGGCAGGAGGAATCCGAGCGGCTGGCTTGTGCTCATGCTTGAGGAATGCCTTGAGAAGTCGTGCCTAAGCCCTCTGTATCTGACTCATCATCTCCCCGTCTCCAGGAGTGTCAGAGAAGAGCTCCCTTAATCCCTGCTGTCCTCGGGCCCAGGCTTTCATTTGTCAAACTAAAAATATTCCCTCCGGGAACCTCCTTTTGCCAGAGGCTGAAGGAGGCATAAGGGGGATGGCGGTTCAGTGTCACTTCCTGACAGCGGCTCCTTATTGTTCCTCCGCCAGGGGAACGGAGATGGGGCAGCCAGAGCAAGAGCGAGGGGCCTCTGTCATTCTTGGGCCAGGGCCAGCCCCGTTCACCTTTCTCCTGCAAGCAGGCTTCCTTTGTCCCTCTCTCAAGGCCCAGACAATAGCCCATCAGCCTGACACCCAGCCTTGGCCCTGTCCCTTGGGCCCGCGGCTGCTTTGTGATTCATGCCAGGTGAGGACTATAAAATGCCAAGTTTATTTCCTTTGCAGCTTGAGGGGAGGGTGGGCTGGCATGTACTTGTCTGCCAGGTTGATTTACCCAAGAAGGGATGTAGAGCTTGAAGGTAAAGGGGGAAAAAAAAGAAAAGTCCTGGCTCCCGAGGCGAAACAGACAGAACTGAAACTCCCCAGTGGGACAATGACATTGTTGGGAAGCCACCAAGGTTTGTCTCCTGTTTCTCTCCCTCCCTCCCTCCCTTCCTTCCCTCCTTCCTTCCTTCCTCCCTTCTTTCTTTTTCTTCATTCTATGACTCCTGGCAGCCTCTTGGTCCTCAGGGCTGATCCTGAGGTCCATGACCTTGACTTGGCTCCAGACCTTGGCTCATAACCATAGAGAGCTACTGCCCTGGGCCCCTCCAGGGTACCCACCTGTTCAGTGGAAATAGAGGGAAACGAAACCAGAGGAGCACAGACTTGGCACCCAGACTTGCATTTAAACTTTGGCACCATCTAGCAATTGGCTGGGTGAGCTTGAGGAAGGTGCCTCATCTGTGAGCCTCAGTTTCCTCATCTGTGTCAGTGGAGAGTCATGCCCACTGTCCTGGGCTACTGTGACGATTAATAAGATGGTATAGATAAAGTGGATCTTATAATGCCTGCCTCACAGTAAGGTATCGAATTATTGTCATTGTCGTCGTCGTCATCATCATCATCGTCATCGTCATCATTTCTTCAAGACCCAGTAACAAGTGCCACTATACCATTGAAGAATTGGAAGACACAGTTCCAACCTCAGCTCTGAGGTTAACTAGCTGTGTGGTGGCCCCATGCAAATCTCCTAACATCTCTGAGTCACATGGGCTCACTTATGTGGGCTGGATTTCCTCTGGGATTCTTCACATATCTAAAATTCTAGGGTCTTGGAGATACCTGGGAGATGTTCATGGAAAATTGAATTCCTTAAACAACACAGGAATAATGTAATTTCTTGTTATTATGTCCCCCTCCCCCCATTCATATGTTGAAACCCTAACCCCCAATATGATTGTGGAGATAGGGTCATTAGGAGGTAATTAAGGTTAAATGAGGTCATAAGAGTGGGGTCCTGAGCTGATAGGACTGTGGCTTTATAAGAAAAGTAGGAGAGAAATAACTCTTTCCCTCTCCTTGTCTTCCTCCCTCTCCCTCTCCTTCTCCATCCCTCCCTTTCTCCCTCCCTCCTACTCCCTCCCTTTCCAACCCTTCATGTGAGGACATAAGAAATCAGCCCTCTACAAGCCAGGAAGAGAGCTCTCACCAGAACCCAGAGGATGCTGGGATAGCTCAGCAGTTGAGTGCTTGTCTTTCAATCGTGAGATCTGGGGTTCGATCCCCTGCCACAGCCCATGAAACCCCACGTGCTGAACTGTGGCACAAATTGTAACCACAGGGACGGCACAGCAGTGAAGTTTCTCGCCTCCCATGGGGGAGGCCCCTGGTTCGATTCCCACCCCACATCCACCTGTGTGGAATGAAACTATGTCACGGCTAATGATGTACAACTATGGAGACTGCTCTGGGCCCTCCCCACTTCTCTCTTTCTCTCACTATTTCTTAAACAATAAATAAATAAATATGAAATTAAACCCTGCTGATGCCTTGGTCTTGGACTTTCCAGTCTCTGGAACGGTGAGAAAATACATTGCTGTTGTGGAAGCCTCACAGTGCACTTTTTTGTCATGGCAGCTTGAGATGACTAGGCCTGTTGAAGGAGGAGCGGTTGAGAGAGGAGCACTAAAGTGGAGAGTGAGTACACAGCTAGCCCTCGATAATGGTTACTGAGCGAAGGGGGTGTGATGGACTTTCTGCTGGTGGAGGGAGAAGCCACAGCCACTGAGCAGACTTGGCAGTCCGGCGTCGACTGGAATACTGCCATTGGAAGAAGCAGCTCCACTTTCTATCCTAAACAGTGGTTAATCCAGGCTTTGGACTCAAGACAGGTCAAATTAGAACGTGAGCTCTGCTGCATGCCAGCTGTGTGGTTGTAGAAAAGTTAATTGACTTCTCTGGTCCCATTTCCTTACCAGTCACATGAATTACTGGTGCCACTTCCCAGCTGTGTAGAGTAAAAGTGAAATGTGCTCATATTGCACGGCCCAGTGCTTTGCACATAGTAGGCACTTGTCATATGTTGCCTGCTGCTAGTAATAACGTCATATTACCAATACTTAGTATTCCTTAATAATTTTGCTCATGTGACTCTCTTTACCTGCATGAACTAAAAATAAGGCCATGCTTCTCTTGTTATTTGAATTGAAACTGACTGTAGGCCCTGTCTTCCCTATCAGAACATCTTTCCTTCTTTGCATCTACCCTCCCACAATTAGCCACCACTCCCCAAATGTATCAGCCCCAGCCCCGCTGGGGATTGTATTAGGTCAGGGGTGTCAAACTGGCAGCCCTGAGGTAATTTTTTGTGGCCCATGATGCTCTGAAATAAAATGAAAATAGAAAAATTGTTATGAAGAAAATATCGCTCAGGGGAGATGGAGGCAATACCGTACACACAGTTCCCTCGTTAACCCTTTAACTAACTGAAGACGAGTATACACGTGGCCCAGTGCCTTTCCTGGGGGCCTGGGGGTGTGTATAAATGCGCTGACTCAGTTCCGGCGACGTTTGTAAATGTGATGTGGTCTGCATGAATCTTGCCTGTTGCACCAAATGGCCCGTGTTTTCATTGAGTTTGACACCCCTGTATTAGGTGAAGGCATGCCACCTGGAGGCTGGTGGAGCCCTGGCTACCCTTTGCCCACCTCTGCCAGGTAAAGTACTAGAGCAACTTGTCTTCCCGTGACAGTCCCAGCTCTGGCTCTAGTTGGGGTAACAGCCCTCCTCTCCATTCCACTGGAGAGCTCCTTCTTGGGAGGCCCTTCGGGTCCCTTATGCCCAGGTGACATCGCTGCACAATCTCAATTCTTTAGATGTTTGAAGAACCTCGACTACAAAAAAACATCGATTGCCATCGGATCTGCTTGTTGCCTGTGCAAATTTGCCCAGTCTTTCATCAGAAGCTTTGAGTTCCATAAACAAGGAGTAGTAGGCAGCATGACGGTTGACAAGCCTCCAAAACATCTTCTCCAGTGACGAGGTGCCTACCTGCTTTAATATATCTTTGTGTCTACAGACTACTTAAATAATCCTTTTTCACAACAATAAGTTCTGCTCCAGAACTTATAATTAATAATTTCACAAATCTTTAAATCTAAGATGCTACAGGTTTTAAAATCATCCTTAGTCAATGCATCATAAAGGAAGAAAAACTGCTTCCAATGATCTATGACATGCCATCCTCTGAAAGACACGTCATGATGTCAGAGATGTTGAAACTGTAAAATCATGTGCATCTCAGTCAGTGAAATTATTAACAATACTCGATAATATTTCTTGAATATTTACCATGTGCTGGGAACTTGCTCCAAGAGCTTTAAGTGGATTAATTCATTTAATCCTTAAAATAGGTCTATGAAGTAGCGTCTCTATAAACAACCCCCACTTTACAGATGAGGAAAGTGAGGCATATGTGGGTGGTCTAACAATGTCACACACGAAGTAGCTAGACTCAAGCTCAAGCAGTTGAATGCGCCCCTCTTACTAGACATGAAGCAATAGCAAGTTTAAAATAAGATCTCTCTCTTTCTCTCACATACATAAAACCCACACACTCACATGCACACACACGTAAACATGCGCAAATGCATGCACGCACACACACATGCACGCATGCGCGCGCATGCGCAGCGCTTAGAGTCCTACTTACTGGTTCCTCCGAATGCAACTGGAACACCAACTTACTTTGAAGAGCAAGAAATTGGGGTGGGCACGGTCTGGTAAGTCCTCTTCAGACAGGAGTTTTGGTGTTAACCTCTCCGGGGAGATGAGGTGGTCCCCGCCACAGTGCCGGCGGCCGTGGCGACCAGTCTATTTAAAGAAGCTGAGCTGAACCCTTCATTTCCTGCTTCTTCCAGCGGCCTTCCTTGGGGCTGGGACTCACTTATCCATCGTAATGTGGCTCTCATGGAGGCACTGATAATGCCCCTTTCGGACGCATTTGGAAGCCTTCATCTGCGTCTCAGAAAACGCAATTAAAAGCAGCGTCAAAAAACAGGGCTTCCCGCCCCCACCCCACCCACCTGATGAGCGCCTAGGGCGGGGGTGGCGAACCTATGGCACGCGTGCCCAAAGTGGCACGCGGAGCAATTATTTTGGTACACGGAGCTGTGAATACCATTTAAAAAATTACTGTTTATGGTCTTATAGACATAAAAATAATCGATACCTCTATCTCACTCGATGGGTTGGCACGCGAGTCGAGCGAGTCTACTCTTATTTCATAAACTTTGGCACTCAGTCGCCAAAAGGTTCGCCACCCCTGGCTAGGGCAAGCCCGTCTAGCTCTGGTGCTGTGTCTTGGTGGTGCCAACTCCTCCTCCAGTTCTTTTAATCCTGTCATCGGTTTTGAAGGGTGTCTGCACCGCGAGGCACGTTGTCTAGGCGTGTTCTAGTAGGAAGGCGGGGAAAGGGCAGAGGGCTTTGTCTTTTTATTGAGGGGAAGGGGAGGAAGCCCTGCCCAGGAGAGCTCTTCGGGCTCTTTAGCCAGAATTGGGCCTTAGGTCTCTATGCTTAGGTCAATTACCGGCCCAGGGTAATGAGGTGATTGTGACTGGTTTAGCCCTGGAATACTGTATTCCTTGGGACTGGGGAAGGTGTTTTCCTCCTCCCCACCCCCCAAGATCAAGGGATCCCTGACTGCTACCTGAGCAAGAACAAAATCAAGAAGTATGGATGGTGGATGGGGAGACAGCCTATCTGCTTTCCCCTTACTCTCCTCCCATCATCTCTTTCCTAATCCACCTCCCACTCTACTTACTTAGGCTGGGGAAAAGAGGGTGCGGGACCTCCAGTCCCATCAGCTGGGCCAGCCCACCGGATGCAATACTGTGAAGGGAGGGCCCACGTTGGCTGAAGGCCCATATTATCCCCAGAGCTCATCGCATGCATCATAGGCGCTCAGTGAGTACCAGAGTGAATGGATGAATGAATACTGGCCAGGAGCCCACATGCCTTGGGCACTCTCTCAGGAATCACACAGAAAGACCATGCCTCCTCCCACCACGGATCTGGGAAGGCACTGTGTGTGTGTGTGTGCGTGCGCGTGCAAGCATCTTCATGGCTCCTCCCTGACTCAGATTGAATTACTTATAAGCAGGCCTATGCCAACCTGGCAGAGTCTGCGTTTCAACACAACAGCTCTCATAATTTCCCAAATTCTTTTGATTTGACAAAATCCAAAAATAAAATAAAGCTGCCTGCCTCCCTCCACCCTTGGCCCCCATCTTTGGCTCAGCATGTCTCTGGAGCCGGTTGCATGCTTGAGCAAGGGGGCCGGATGTTTGGGATGCATCTCCAGAGTCTGGGAACTGGCTTTTCCTCTCCCCACACACTCCTGCCCTGGACTCAGCCCTCCTCCTGGCCTGTCCCTAGTGGGCAAGGCCGGCTCTCAGAGCGCTGCTGTTCCTCATGGGCTCTCTCCCATTGGGCATTCTGGCTTCCTCCATCCAGGATGTCTGTTGATGTAATAATACGTAATTCATTTGACAAGGGAATTGAGAGCATTGTCCCTCTGATGTCAAGAATCCCACTGACCCTAAAACAGGTGCTATTAAAATGTCTCCAACCCCTGGACTCTTAGTAAGCAGTGTGTGGTTGACTACTTTCATTTAACTTGATTCTTCGAGACCAGGATGTATGAACTACCTTTCACTATTATCTCACACGTGTCTAGGATTTCACACAAATGAATTTGTAAACTCCTTATCTATAGGTTAGGGGTTAGATTGAGATATCTTCCAACACTGATTAGGTTGACTAGCAAATATTACTATTTTTAATATGAATGAGGAAACTGAAGCTCAGAAAGTTTAAGGGAGAGGTTCAAGTTCACACAGCAAGTCAATAGCAGAACCAAAGCTTGATCTGAAGCTTAGTTTGACGGGCTTCCTCTTACACCATCCTGCCTTTCATGTTAGTTTCCCCATGAAGCCCCAGTGGACTTAGACATAGAAACCAGTCTCTTTCCAGGAAGTTGCCAACCCTTTCCCAGCCCCTAAAATGTTAGCCAGGCAGGGTATGTTTGCCAGCCAAAGCTGTGGTGACAGATGTCATGTGGATGGGCCCCTATGACAGAGCATCTGGAACTTGGAGCTGGCATGGGCAGTAGCCTGGAACTCCCTCACTCACCCACCCCATCCATGCCTCTTCTGTGTTAAAGCGATCCCTTTCCCAATGCCTGTTTTTTCCCCAATCCATGGGCAAACACCAAGTATCGTACTGTATTGTGAGGAAGGAAAGAACAGAAGTCTGAGAGTTGAGAGCAAAGGGTTCGAGGTCTGGCATGTGTGGCCACTCACGAGAACGTGGAGTTTTCACACACCCTTTAGTCTTTTAAGATCTCAACGTGCTCTTCTATAAAGTGGGTATAGGAGGGACTAGACGATCCCTAGGATCCTTTCTATCCCTAATATATAAGATATCTTTGTGATGCTATTTAATGTGGAAATGGCACAGATATACATGGAATCAGGGCCAGCATATTATTTATGTTTTGTGTTGCCATGTAGTCTGGAAACCTGGAAACAGGATTCTACTAGCAGCAACCCTTGTGTATGATCAGCATTGTGAGAGAAAGTGGACGCTAAGAGAACTACGGAGTGCTTACTGAATGCTGGGCACATCACATTCTTTTATCTTATTTACTCCTCATGGTAACCTCATGTGGGGGGAACTTGGCCTGGCTTGCTCTCATTTCATGTTCTTTCTGAAACACCACACTGCTCTTAATGGCATCTTTTCATTTATTGAGCACTTATGATGTGTCAGATAACCACTCCAACTAATTTAAATATACCATTTAATTGAAGCCTCACAACAATCCTAAGGAGGTTTATGATATATATATTTTTAAAGATTTATGTTTATTGTTTTTGACAGAGAGAGAGAGAGAGAGAGAGCGAGAGAGCGCGAGAGCGATACAGAGACAGAGAGAAGGGGGAGGGCCCAGAACAGTTTCCATAGTTGCACATCATTGGTTTTTCCACATAGTTTCATTCCACAGGTGGGAGCGGGGCTGCACAGGGCAGGAACTGGGCCAGGGTCTCACCCCAGTGAGAACTGAACTGGGGGCACTCCCTAGTTCAGAATATGGGTCTGCACAGGCTGGGGCTGGGATTCGATCCTCGGTCCCTGGGGCTGCGAAGTGAGCACTTAACCCACTGAGCCATTTCGGCTTCCCGAGAAGTTTGTGATATTAACAGACCCCTATTCTATGGGAGTGGATGGAGGCACAGAGCAATAAAGTTACTTGCTCAGAATCACAGTTAATGAGTGGCAGAGCCTGAATTCTCACCCAGTTCTGCTCAATTGCAACACCCACGCCCTTAACCACTGGGTTATGTTGCTTCCTGGTCGTGAACGTCCCTCAGCAGGTTGTCCACCAGGTACTTGCCCAGCTTCTCAAAAAGTGGTCTGAAGACTAATTGCGTTAGAATCTCCTGGTGTTCTTATTAAAATTGCAGATTCCTAAACCGTTCTCCAGACCTGAAGGTGACTCTCTGGGGGTGGGACCTGGGACTGTCTCATATGTAACTCTGCAGGGAGTCTAATGCCCATTAGAGTTTGAGAATCCCTCAGCTAGGGAATGACTAGGTCTTACTTTCATTCCACAAGCTTTTGCACGAGCATAGGGTACCCAGGGTGTCGTGACAGTTCCTGCAGGGGGCTGAGCATTATTATTACCTTTCTGAGATACCTATAGAGTATAGGTTCTTTGCAGTGGTTCTCTGGAGATGGGCTCTATTTGTGCTTGAGCATGAGGTAAAGCCTAGCGTTCCATTTAGTCAAGACTAGGTTATACTGTCGTTATAAGCAAGCCCCAAATATCAGTTGTGTAAAGCAATCAGGATTTATGTCTTCTTCATGCTGCATGTCCAATGTGGGTCTGTAAGGAGAGAGGTGAGGGACTATACTCAACACTTACTATCTCACACTTTCTTTTCTTTCTCATTTATTTATTTATTTACCGTATGTATTGTTTTGGGAGAGAGAGAGAGAGAAAGAAAGAGAGAAAGAGAGAGAGAAAGAAAGGAGGGAGTGCCAGAGCAGTCTCCATAGTTGTACATCATTACTTTGTGACGTAGTTTCATTCCACACAGGTGGATGTGGTTCCATGTGGGGCAGAAACCAAACCAGGGGCCTCTGCATGGGAGGCAAGAACCTTTTGCCACAATGTCATCCCAGTGGTTAGCAGTTATGCTGTAGTTCAGCATATAAGTTTGCACAGGCTGGTGTTGCTATTTGATCCCTGGACCTTGCTTTGTGAGGCAAGTGATCCACTGCTGAGCTATCCTGGCATCCCCAGTCTCACAGTGTCTGTGGGTGAGGAACTCAGCAGTGACTTGGCTGGGTCATTCTGGCCCAGGATCTCTCATAAGGTTGCAGGCAGGGTATCAGGAAGAGATGAAATCATCAGAGGGCTTGACTAGGGTTAGACTATATATACTTCCCAAATGGCCCACTCACATGGGTGTTGGCAGGAGGCCTTAGTTCCTGATCATGTGGGCATCTCCATAGTTTGCCTGCATGTCTTCATGACATCATATCTGGCTTCCCTCAGAGCGAAGAGTCTGAAGGAATGAGCAAGCAGGAAGCCATGGTGCCTTTCATGAGCTCCTGTTCAAAGCTGCACACCATCACTTCCTCTTTGTTCTATTTGTTAAAATGCAGTCACTCAGTCCAGCCTTTACTCTAGGGACAGGGAATTAGTTTCCAGTTATTAAAGGGAAGAGAATAAATAATCTGTGGGCATTTCAAAATCAGCACAGTTCACCCTCTGGCCAGAGATGATTTCTATTCTTATATGCAAAATATACTCACCCCTGCCCAAGTACCCCCAGGTATCATTCCATTAGAGTCTGTTTGAATTCCAGAATTTCATCATCTAAATCAGGAGCTGATGAGGACCCTCAGATGTAATTCTTTAAATTCAGCTCCTTAAGTACACATATATACGTTCCTCTCAAATAGGAAGACCTGTGAATACATCCACTCAACAGGTGGTGATGGAATAGGCACAGGATAACCACTAGAGACGTTTCTGTTAAAAAAAGGATGAGGGAGAATGAAAGACACAAAAGACTTCCCGGTCCGTGGCAAGTCTGAAATATAGCTAGACAAGTGTTGAATGTTCTTTGATAAAGACTTGGTCTTGCTCCTGACTGGGAATAATTCTCCATGGCTCTTTGCCCTGCCTTCTGGGGTCTTGGTTCTTCCTGAGTCGTTCTTCCCTTTCTATGAAAGGTTGTCTTGTTTACAGCTGTGTAGTTTTCTAAGCCCATTTCCTGCCAGAATTTTGGGAGATGGGTTCAAAGATCATTTTCATTTTGTACTGTTTTTTATTTCTTTCAGTCTAAGCTGGCTGTGTTCTTGCAAATTGTATTTAAAAAAAAACTTCCTGAGTCTCTTGTGGACAATATTGGGTTTACTCCACTAGGCAAAGACTACACCTAGAAATCTCTTTGAGATAAATACATGAGTATCTGATGAAATGGCTGAGGGACAATGTCTTTAAGTTTCTCAGAAACTCTGTTGTTCAACTGAGAGTATCTTTCAAGGCACATATTTTAGTTTAGAATGATTTTTGTCTGATTGAGCAGCCCTCTGAGATGCCACCTTAGAACTTTCTCAAGTCTTAACAAATGGCTTTATTGCCACACCCTTGGCTTCATCTTCTGCATATTTCCTTGTAGTGCCCTGGAAATGATTATTGTATGGAAGACATTTCTTAATTTTAGCATTGTTTGCCATCTTGAGAGTTTAAAAAAATTTCAAGACTATCAAGTTGTATTTCTTCCATGCTTAATAATCCTTCTTTTAGCCTATCTGTCTTGTCTTACATTTTATTATAAACAGTAAGAAGAAACTAGGGGGCACCTTTAACATAAAGCTTAGAAATCTCCTTAGCTAAATCCAGTGAATTGAATACATTTTCTTTCTGCATAAATGCAGGTGACAGTGTTGCTATACTTTCTACCATTATGTAACAAGGCTCCCCCTTTCTTTGACTTTCCAATCAGACTTTTCTCACTTATTCCTCATCTACAGTCTCTTCAAAGGTCATCATGCATCTGCAAACAGTTTTGTCAAAATTCTTCAAGTTTTTATGAACACTGTCCTTAAAATTTTTCCACCTCTGCTTCTGCTTGATTTCTAAGCCTCTCCTACAATATTATGGCCACATCTCACTTCTGGTACCAAAATCTATATTAGTTATCTTTTGCTATATAACACATTACTCCAAAACTTCACAGTTTAAAACATTATCTCACTAGTTACTGAGGGCCAGGAATCCCAAAATGGCTTAGCTGAAGGTCTGGCCCAGGGAGGTTGCAGTCTGTTAGGACTGGAGGAATCACTTCTAAGATGGCTCATCCACATGGCGCTTGGTTAGAAGCCTCAGTTTCTCATCATATGGGCTTCTCTGTTGGGTTTCAAAAGTGTCCTCATAACATGGCATTTGGCTTCCCTGAGATTGAGTGATGAGTGGGAGAGAGAGAGAGAGAGAGAGAGAGAGAGAGAGATGAGAAGAGAAAAATGCAGTACCTTTTAGCCTTGGAAGTGACATGCCATATATTTCTGCCACATTCTATTGGTCACACAGACCAACCCTGATACAATGTGGGAGGGGACTGCTCAAAGGGGAAGACCAGGAAGTGAGGGATCACTGGGAGCCATCTTGAAGCTGGCTACCATATGCCTCCATTAAATCATCTCTGGGCATGCAAACACTGCTGTGTGTTGCACTATGAGAAAAGGAGAGGATATCTATTTTTGTGATGTTTTGTGACAAGAACCCTGATTTCATATAGAATTTTAGCAACATTAGTTCTTTTTATTTTTACTCATAGTCTGTCATTTCCTAGGATTTAGGCATGAGACTCTGAGGGAGGCTGGCCAGAAGACACATCCAAGAAGCAGATGCTATGCTAGTCAGAATCACCCTTCCTCTGAGCAGGAGGATTTGTTTAAGCTCTGCTTGTCTGCTCAACTCCCTGTTCTCTCAGGGTGAGTTATTTCTTAGGCATTCTTCTAAGCTTCTCATGTGACCAAATGAGCTCTGTTGGGACTCCAGCATATTCTGGAGACATATCTGTGTTCCTAGTCAACAGATAGCTTAGGCTGAGGTTGGGACTTCCCTGAAAAGGTTAAGAACTAGGATAATGTAAAAAGGCGACCCAGGGGTAAGCTGACCAGATGGACCATTTTAAACGGGACAGAAAACCACGGTACCGTCCCGTTTCTCATGGTGTGTTTGGCCATGGTGAAAATGGGCACCACCTGAGGAAGACTTAGAGCCTGCTGCTGTGGCTGATACTGAAAGAGAAAACTGGACTGGCACTCCTGAAGGAGATTTACAAGTTCCCTTTCATAAAAAGATAGTGCCCCGCACAAAGTGACAATGTGTCTTTCATTTTTATTTCATTTTCTATTATGTACGTGTTCTGAGAAAGGTATGCGGTATGGAAATACATTTTTGAAGAAACTGGGAAAAAGTAATTTGTCCTAAAAGTGGTTTTTACTCAATTTTGGTAGATGATTTGAAAGAAGTTTTCTTTGTGCTTTGTACTTCTCTTTACCTTTCTTAAGGTTCTTATAATGCATTCCAACCTCCTTGCAAAATTTGTCACCTCTAGTAGACAGGGATGCCAACCTTGTATTCTATGATACTGTTCCTAGGACATCACACATGTGCCTGCCTCCCTGGAATGGCCAGCTACCTGGCCTTTGCAAGATCATACTCCCTCCTGACAAGGCTTCCCTTTTATTATTTGTTCTCTGGACCCTGGGATACATAGGACTACATGTCTCTGCCAGCCAGAAGAAACTACAGAAGATGAGCCCTTTGCCTATTTGCTCCTGTAGGATGATAAGGGTCCAGAGTGTTAAAAGACTGCTGAGTAAGTGGTAATCACTGGGATGGAGGTGAGAATTCTCAGCTCTCATGAGGGAGGTCACCAATTCTGTCCTGTACCCTGTGGCCCTACATCCACCTGTGTGGAATGAAACCAGGTCACAACTAATGGTGTGCAACTATGGAGACTGCTCTGGGCCCTCCCCCTTTCTCTCTCTCCCCCCTTATCTCTCAATTTCTATAAAACAATAAATCTTTAAAAATAAAAATAAACATGGTGACTTGCGTGTGACCGGCTGAAGGAAGAGGACTTGCCAGCCCCTGCAGTTAATATTGAGGCCTCCTGGAGTTTGAGCTTGTGTACCAGTAAGCTCTGAACGCTGTGCTCTGAAAGCAGCTTAGCCACCAGTGGACACTTGCACATACTGAGGACTTGGGTGGCACATAGGCCTCAGGTTGAGGCTTC
>PVKE010019070.1:0-28860 GCA_004027555.1 Craseonycteris thonglongyai | reverse complement strand
ACCTGATTCTGGGAGCTGGGCACATAATGCGATGCATGGGTGATGTGATGTGGAGTTGTACATCGGGAAACTGTCTAATTGTTACCAACCAATGTCACCCCATTAAATTTAACAATAAAATATAATAATATTAAAAAATATATATCCTACCCAAATTTGTCTCTATGCCTCATCTTCAAGGTTAAAAAGCAACAAAAGAACAAACAAACAAAAGGCAGAATAGTTGATACCAACCACAAGAGGCAGTAGGGGTTAGTGGTGGAGACCCCACCATCCTGCTGTGAAATTGTCCAGGTCCAATTTCTAACCTTACTAGGGTCATGTCACTCAACACCTCTGTCTCATCTCCTCATCTATAGAATAGGGAGAAATTAGTACCTACCTCATAAGTATCTGGGAAAACTTAAAGAGTTAAAATGTGCAAATTACTTTGTGCAGCACCTAGCCCATAGTAAGTGCTGTCTACATGTTAGCTATTGCTGTCTACATGGGGGAGTTTATGTTGCCCATCTTACTCCTAATGCATGTCTTAGGTACTTAATAGGAAGGTACTAGATGGTGAATGGTAGATGTGGGTTGTCCCCAAAGGAAGTCACCAAGGGCTCAGGGTTTTCTGGGGAAGATGAATCCAATGCTAGGATGCCCATTGCAAAGCATCAGGAATGTCACCCACATGTGCGGCTTCAGGGGCATCACAAAGTCCTGGCTTTTGAAAATGCTGCCAACACCTGCCCTTGTTCTAGTCTTCCCTCTTCCCTACTCCTTTAGTTTACAAAACAGGATGGGAGCCTTGTTTTGGAGGGCTGCTTTGAGCAAAAACATACAGCTATATCACTGGTCTCCTTGAAATTTCATGATCACAGAGTTTACAGCAAACCAGAAATCCTGTGGTATTTCTCTCAAAGTCACTTTTCCACTCTCAGAAAGGAGGCCTTCACACCTTCCCATGTTTTCCTCCCAAACCTCTGTACAGCTTCCTCTCTGTACCATCAGGCTGAGCTGATGGCCTCACACTCTTGTACTGGATATAAGCAGCCTGACCATAGCTGTCTCCTGCCCCATTACTAACTCCACGACCCTCCTACCATCCCCCTGTTCCTGTCCTGCTCCTGTCTGAGGCCAGTTCTCCATCCTCTTCTACTCCTGTCACCTATTTTGCTTCTCAACCACTTCTCTACCTCACCTAGATCATTTCCATCCTACATGTCCACTGTGGTACTGAACTAAGATGACTCTTTGACAGGGCATCAGCAATGCTCATCAAACCAAGAGCACTGATGGTCACCTTACGAAACTTCTAAACTTAGTAAGCATTCAACACAGGTGCTCAATGCCCCCTTTCAGAAGCATCATTCACTTGGTCATGAGGATACCACACTTTCCTGGTTTTCATCTTTCTCTAAAACCTAATTAGTGAATGCTTCCTTTTCTTCTTCCCAAATGATAAATATCAGAGTATTCCAGGTCTCAGTCCTTGATCTTCTCTTTCTTATCTGCGCTCTCTCCCTATGTAATATCAACCCAATCCCCTGGCTGTACATAAATCTATATCCTGATGTCTCCCCAGTTCATATCATTAGCCTCAACCTCTTCCCTGAGCTATTATCCCGGTGGCAAACTCTACATCTTCCCTCAGAAGGCTACTCTTGACTTTCTCACCTTCCTGCCCCCTAACCAGATTCTTTCCCAAACGTTACCCATTATTATTAACAGCACCACCATCCACCTACTGGCTCAGGGCCAAATCTGAGGCATCAACCTTGACTGGTCCTCACCTCCAACATCCAATCCAATGCAATTTCTATTAGGTTTAACCATAAAACATACCCAGAATTGGACCACATTTTCCCACCTCTCTGCCACCACTCCAGTTCAAGCCTCCATCATCCCTTCTTTGGACAACTGCACAAGTCTTTGAATAAGTGTCTGAGCTACTACTTTTGCCTTCTTATGGTCTACTCTCCACATAGCAGCCAGAGGAATCTTTATAAAATGTAAGTTACATCAAGCCACTGCCTTGTTTATACCCTTCCTGATATACTTAGTATAAGACCCTTGAAGCCGGGATGGCTCAGTGGGTTAAGCGCTCAATTTGCAGCACTGGGGACCGAGGATTGAATCCCGGCCCCGGCCATGCTGACCCATATGCTGAACTGGGGAGTGCCCCCAGTTCAGTTCTCACCGGAGCGAGACCCCGGCCCAGTTCCTCCCCTGTGCAGCCCCACTCCCACCTGTGGAATGAAACTATGTGGAAAAACCAATGATGTGCAACTATGGAGACTGTTCGGGGCCCTCCCCCTTCTCTCTGTTTCTGTATCTCTCTCTCTCTCTCTCTCTCTCTCTCTCTCTCTGTCAAAAACAATAAATAAACCTTTAAAAAAAAAAGACCTACCTCCTGTGTGATCTGGCCCCTGCCTATCTATCTGACCTCTCCTGTCACGCATTCATTGTTAGCCCAAAACTCATTGTTCCTTTTACCTGGAATGCTCTTGCACCAGATTCTTATTACAGCTTCCTGCTTCTTATCATTCAAATGATTGCATAAATATTACTTCTTCATAAGGGCTTTCCCTGAACCCCTATCAATAGTAGTACATCTAGCTTCAGGTTGTTACTCCATTTTATTTTTCTTCTGGTACTTACCACCTCCTGAAACTTTCTTTATTTGCTTGTTAACTATCTGCTTTTCCACTAGGCTTTCTCTCCACAAGGCTAGGGAATTTGTTCCTCTGGGTCATATCTCTAACCCCACTGCCTAGAACAGTGCTCAACACCCGGTGCCTGTGGCAGACACTAAGTTGTCTCACTCAGCTCTCATAACCCCTATTCTAGTTTTACTTCCTATAAAATGATATTTCCTAGCCTCTCAGAACTCACATTTTGCATGTGATGTAGCTCCATCAAGCAGACATCCCTGTATAGAATTTGGAAGTGAGTAAGAAGAGAAAGATCAGATTTATAGGAGAGTATGGTAACAGAGGCATCTGGTTCTCTTGAACCAGCTGCAAGGAAGTTTCTAGGATCTAGGACTTAATGTCCTAAGTGCCACGTGGGGATAATAGTGTTTTGTAGAGCAGGTCTATGGTGCAGTTAGATGTGTCTCTTGGTTGCTCTGCTCCCTGCTGGGTAGTATCCAAGCTCAGTTTTCTAAACTTTCTTTTTTTGTTTTTTTTTAAAGATTTATTTTACTGTTTTTTGACACAGGGAGAGAGACAGAGAAACAGAGAGACAGAGAGAAGGGGGAGGGCCCAGAGCAGTCTCCACAGTTGACATTAGTTTTTCCATATAGTTTCACTCCACAGGTGGGCACAGGGCTGCGCAGGGCAGGAACTGGGCCAGGAGCCTCCTGCATAGGCCCCGGCAAGAAATGAACTGGGGGCACACCCCAGCTCAGCATATGGGTCCACATGGGCCAGAGCTGGGATTCAGTCCTTGGGCTCTGGGGCTGTAAAGTGAGCACTCAACCCGCTGAGCCATCCCATCTTCCCTACCTTTCTTGAGATTCTTTGCATCTAATAAACTCAATGCTGCTTACATTAGCTAGAGTAGATTTTCCAGTTTGCAACTAAGAAATCTGACTAATACAACATGTGCTCAGTACATTTTTGTGAAATGAATCTGAACAGATACATAGTAGATTAATTAGTTTCACCTGGGAAAGCAGTAGGGGAGTCATTAGTGTGGAAGGAGATCTGAGAGAACTAAGTGTCAATGTAATTGGAAAGGAATGGGCATATGGCAGGCCCAAGTCTGAGCGACAAGGTGGTAGCATGAAGTGCTAAGCAGAGATCCATACCCTAAGGGCCAAGAGGACAATGACATATCTGAAAGAGGAAAGATGGGCCCAAATATCAAATACCAGACAGACTAAACAGGAGTTGTTCTGACAGATGTGCAGAGAGGGTGGCATTACTGTTTATGACTCATTAGTCAAACATCTCACAGTGTTCTAAGTACTTTGAAGTTCTTTAATAAAACAAATGGCACAATTCCCACCTCTAACCTCCACGCCTTGTTCTAGGAAACAATATTGATATCTCTTCTATTCAACAGCTTTTATTTACAACTTAGATAACATAAAAGAGAATATCCATATTAAACTTCCTGTTGATATTAAATTAACTGGTGTTAGTTAACTTGCTTTTTGTTGTACTAACTAAAAATATAACCCAGACTGGCTTTAATTATATGGGAAATTTATTGGCTCATGGAACAACAATAGGAAAGGCTTTCGGTTATAATGACTCAAATGACCAGTGGTACCACCAAAGACAGTTTACACCCATATCTCTGCTCTGTCTTTTTTTAAATTTTATTTATTGTTAAATTTAATGGAGTGACATTGGTTGGTAACAATTAGATAGTTTCCAGATGTACAAGTCCACATCACATCATTGTGTTGTGTTTGTTTGTTTTTTTAAGATTTATTTATTGTTTTTGACAGAGAGAGAGAGAGAGAGAAAGAGAAAGATACAGAGTCAGAGACAAAGAGAAGGGGGGAGGGCCCAGAACAGTCTCCATAGTTGTACATTATTGTTTTTACCACATAGTTTTATTCCACAGATGGGCGGGGCTGCACAGGGCAGGAACTGGGCTGGGGTCTCGCCCCGGTGAGAACTAAACTGAGGGCATTCCCCAATTCAGCATATGGGTCCACATGGGCCAGGGCCAGGATTTGATCCTCGGTCCCCAGGGCTGCAAAGTGAGCGCCTAACCCACTGAGCCATCCCGGCTTCCCCTGGGATAGTTCTTAATAAAACAAAAAGCACCAAGTGCTGTGGACAGGTCTTTGGCCTATGTTCTTTATGATAGCTTTGAAGATTTGTGGTAGTCATAGAGACCAGTCCTAGGCTACTTCTTTAGAAGAGGACTCAGAGCAGGTAGGTAACTTCTCAGTGCTAAAGAGCTTAGGAACCTCATAATAAGCCCAAACCCCTTGGAGCCGATACAGATTTTCAGAATGACCTAGAAATGGCCTGTATCTAGGAGGAGGCTGAGGTAGATTATTCTTTGTGTGGCTGCTGTGAGCTTTCTAAATTGGGTAGGAACCAAATGATTTGAATGGCACAGGGTAAGGAGGTAGTTACACAACCTGAACTTAAAAAAATATATATTTCCTTCCATTTTGGATTTCATGTATAAATACAATAACACGTTCTGGAAGGCATTCTTTAAATAACAAAGAGTGGAATCTCACATCATACTTAACAGTACCTCCAAGTACTGAAAAATCATGCCTAGAATCAATAATTTGGTTTACTATTGAATAAATAAATAGATTTTCTTTTAAGAGCTCAGAAATGCACAGAAAATTACCCTGTGACAGCTGAAAAGATTTGGAGTGGCTACAACTGGCACTGGAACGATTAATTTTTCTTCTCAACACAACACATTCAGTGGAAGCCAAGTGGAAACTGAAACTCTGACCATCCCACTCATAACTGGCTGAAGTGATGCCGATCCTGATCTCTGTGGAGGTGGAGAGCAAACATTCCCTGTGCCCAGTGGTTTCTCACTCCGTGTTTGGACTGATGGGGACTCCGGGTCACACCAGGAGCAATCGGGAGGCTTATGGTCAGAACAAGTATGCATACCCCCTTCTTTTGCCTACGAGCTCAATTTCTACGGCTGGGATGTGCCCTGTTATTGTGGTTTAAAATGTTTTTGAGGAGGCTTTTTGGACAAAGAACTGCATACACAAGGAGAACTCCAAAACCAACAATACTCTAGCACACCGAAAGTTATTTACTCAAGAGCACAGTTAAGGTGCATGCAACTCAGAGTCTGTGCCCTGCGAGCAGGTGGAAGGTCTCAGTTATGGCCAGAAGGGAAGCAATAATTCTGCATGGCATTTCTTAACTAATATGAGCTAAGTAATGCAAGGAAGACTACCAATCTGTCCATTGCCTAGTCCATCTCCATCCTATACTGTGAAACTGAGACAGAGAGAATGTAAGTAATTCCTGACACTTGCGTGAATTTCAATTACAGCATTTCTCTTAGTGTATTGTGAGAATTTGTTCCTATTATTTGTCTTTCTCTGGATAACATGACAACACAGACTATTTCTCAATCATACATTTATCCCCATTGCCTAACATAACTCATAACATCCAGTGGATACTCAATCACATTTTGCTGAATGAATAAATGAAGCTAATTAAATTAATTTGTGTTACACTTCCAGTCTCATTAGACACATAATAAAGCACCATATAAAGAAAATTTGATTAGAAAAGTCTTTAAATTCTGTTATTTCCTCAATACTATCTGCCTACTCTTTTTTATTATTCTCATTCCTAAGTACTCTTTGGTTCTCTCTTATCTCTTTCTGTGTGATATTCCAGAATTTCTCTACTACCCACCTACTTTCTCTCTAGTAGCTATCCTTGACTTACTCAACTATATCCACATAATACAGTTTTTCATATTCATGTTTTTTGTTCCTCTCATGCTAATCTGCTCTTCTCCCCCTTTCTTCATTTTCTTATTCTATATTCTCCACTTGTACAACAATGTAAATAGTTAACAACTGGAGTGAGGCAGTGGGTGAATATGAAACAGATAAACTATGTCCAGAGAGCCAAAGGTCAATGACATGTGATTGTCCCTGCAACCATGAATCCCCCTAGATTGGAGCGAAGGGCTGAGGGGCTCCATGGTCCCATTGTTTGACATGCTCTAATGCCATCTTTGCCCGGCTCTCTCCTACTTAATCTTCAGCTCGCTGTTTAATAGCAATGCTGAGAGAACCATCATTAGCTCCGCTCCTCAGTCTAAGCCTGCCTTTACAAACTCCCCTCATCCTTTGGACTTTCTCTGCATGGCTCTCATCTGGACTATAGCCATGCACCTCATTATTACTTAGTGCATACACATCTCTGTACACTGAACCATAAGACCTTTGGGGCAAAGACATTTTCTATTTTGTTCTAGTGCCAAGTGAAACCCTTAGCACATTATCATTCCTTATACATAAATACCCATTAAATAAATTAGTTATATAGAAAAATCAAATGCCACATAGCACCAAGACTACTCACATGAGCCTGGTTACAATAAGTTTGAGAAAATATGTGGGGAAAGAGTTTTAATGACAAGTGGCATCTTGTAAAGGTTAGATAGAAGAAAACAAAAGAAAGAATTAGCAGCAGACCATTTCTCTGGCGTGATTACAATTGGCGGAAATTGTGATTCAACTGATGAATATAATTTTGCAGAGCAGATGGACATAATAAAAATTAAAATAATGCTATCTGAAACAAGTAGGTATATTTCTTTGAAATAAAGCACTTTGAATACAGTCTATTATGCTTGCATACCAATGTTTTATAAGTGTCCTATTAAGTAAAAAGTTCAGTTAAGTATAAGTAGTATGTAATATCTGAGCAAGAGAGAGCTCAGGAATGCTGACTCTTGTCAGAAGCACTGAAATGATCTAAATGCCATGCAGGCCTTAATCTCTGAGTGCTGCATTACTGGGATTCATCTGGTCAGAGCCTACCTGTGTACACCTCGTTCAGATAGCATTCCCTCAGGTTTCTCCTCAATCTGCTTTCTCAGCCAACTTGACCATGACAAAGTATTTAACACCAGGACAACATCAGTCCCAAAAAGGTTCAATAGGCAATTAAAAAAAATTTTTTTTCTCAAATCGTTTATCTTCCAACATTCATTAACAAGTCCTTCTGCTTGCCAATATACTCTGTATTTCTCTACTCTCATTTTCAATCATGGTTCTCTCTTCAAAAAAAATAAAAATTGTAAGTAGTTGCCATCCTTAACATTCAAGTCACAGCACTTATACTCACAGAGCTGAAAGAATTTGAGAAATCACCTCATTCAATTTTCTCATTTTAGGGATGTGGATTTTTCCTAGAAAATTTATTTAGTGAAATTCAGATGAGCTCTTTCTGCCTTTGAAGTCAAATTCAGAAATTAACAGTAGAGTACACAGGGTGTCCTATAGTAAGCGTGAGGTAGGAGTAGGGAGGAGAAGCTAAAGCTAAGAGAACCATGTTAGGGTCAAAATTAGCACCTAGATGAAGTCACCAGAAACTGAAAAGATATTGCTCATCTCTAAATTACATTTCCAGGGGAGGCCGGGATGGCTCAGTGGGTTAAGTGCTCACTTTGCAGCGCCGGGGACCAAGGATCGAATCCCGGCCCCGGCCCGTGCGGAACCATATGCCGAACTGGGAGCTCCCCCAGTTCAGTTCTCTCTCTGTCTCTGTATCTCTCTCTCTCTCTCTCTCTCTCTCTGTCAAAATAAATAAATAAATATAAATTACGTTTCCATAGTTAATCTACTAGCTTGAAAAAATAGGCCACAGGAGGTCATTTATAAACCTACACTCATACCCACTACTAATTTTACAATAAAAATAATAATGCATAGTGAAATAAAGCAGAGGCTTAGGAGCCAAGGAAGTCTAGGTTCAAATCCTCATCTCACCACTAGCTGTGTAAACTTGGGAAGGCCTTTGGAAGACTTGAGATGAATGTCAAATCACTAAGTGCACACCTGAAACTAATATAACATTGTCGTCAGCTGTAATTGAATAATAAAAATTTTTTTTTAAGTAAAATCTATATGATGGGATAAAAACTCACATCTATAGTGTAGGACTGTTGTCCCACACTAAATAAAATGGTATATACAAAATGCTAGTAGCTATACCAATGTTCATAGAAGCATTATTTACAATAGTCAAAGGGTAGAAATGCTGTGTGTCTATTGATGGATGAGTGGATAAACAAAATATAGTATTTACATACAGTAGAATATTATTCAGTCTTAAAAGAGAATAAAATTTGGACACATGCTATCACAGGGATGAACCTTGAAAACATTATGTTAAGTGAAATAAACCAATTACAAAAGGACAAATATTGTATGATTCCATTTATATGACTATCTAGAATAGAAAAACTCATAGAGACAGAAAATAGAATGAGGGGAAGCTGGGATGGCTCAGCAGGTTGAGCCCTTGCACTGTAGCCCAGGGGTCTGAGGATCAAGTCCTGGACCCAGGTCCAGCCCTGGCCTGTACAGACTTATATGCTGAACTGGGACGCCCAGTTCAGTTCCTGCTGGGACGAGCTTCCCATGTGTGGGGCCCCGGTTCGGCTCCCACTCGAGGCCTATCTCTCATGTAGGAGGCCTCCTGTGGAGTGAAACTAATTATTTCAAAAACTGATGACATACAACTATGGAGACTGCTCTGGGCCCTTCCCCTTCTCTCTGTCCCTCTCTGTCAAAAACAATAAAAATAATAATAACAATAAAAAAGAAAGAATAAAAGAGCATGGGTTAGAAGTATAAGGAAATGGGGAGTTATTATTTAATGGGTAGAGATTCTGTTTGGGATTATGAAAAATTTCTGGAAATGGATGGTGGTGATAGTTGCAGAACATTGTCAATGTACTTAATGCCACTGAATTGTACACTTAAAAACATTAAAACAGTGAAGTTGATATTATGTATATTTTACAATAAAAGAAGAAGCAAATGAAAACAAAAATGCCAGGAGAATGCCCGATGCAGAATACAAGGTCAGGAAATAGTAGGTAGAGCTGATATTCCGTTCTGCTCATTTTACCTGTTCTAAGTAATGTAGTGACAAGTTGATATACTTGGCCTCTGTGAGAAGCTGGCCCCCTACTCCAGTCTTTGCAACTCGCTCTGAACCAGCCAGGTCAACCAAATGAAGTTTGGCGTGTCGGACAGTTGCAGATCCTGGTTCCTTGCTTGATAAATGAATAGTGAAAATGCAGTGGGAACGGGTTGAAGCTTGGTTCATAGGAGTCTACAAAAAAACAAATTTCAAAACAAGAATAATGTGAACAATGAGAGTTTTTGAAGAATACCAACAAATACAAATTTATATTTCCAATGATAAGACACTTTCCCTGAAGCCAACTGTGTAAATAGAGCAAAAACACCTTGTAACTGAGACCCTGAGAGCAAATTATTTTCAATTATTTATACCTTGAATGCCTCATAACAGATATCAATGGGTTATTTCAGAAAATGAGAAAAGAGTTTGCAGAAGGTAAAGCTAGGGTCTTCCTACCAATAAGATAATTTTATTGCATTACACGATCACAATTCATACCTTAACCTCGGCTAGCCATATTGAAAATGCTTAATATGACTGTCATGAGAAAAAAGGTGAGAATGGATGTATTGAGAGAATGCATTACACAAGTGGAAACACAAACCATAAACAAGAGTGCCCACCATCATTAAACAGAAGGTCCCAGCCAATGTAATAAGAAAAAGAAACACAAGGCATAGTGAGAGGAAGAAAATAGGTTAAAGTGTCACTATACACAGAAAATATGGTGGTTCACACAGAAAATTCAATAGTATCTACAAACTCTTCAGAACTAAAATGTATAGCAGGGTTGGGTAGAAATCCAAGATGGCAGAGTACATAAACACTGTGCCTGCTTTGTTCTGGGAACCTATTAAAATCACAACTAAATTATAGAACAGCCAACCTGGAGAACCATCTGAAGTCTAGATGAATAGAAGTTTTATAACTAAGGATACAAAGAAGAAGCTATGTCGAGACTGGTAGGAGGTGTGGAGACACAAAATGGGTTGGCTACAATCCTCTACGTTGCAGACAATAATCAGGAGGGATGTCTCAGCTGTAGAGATTCTCCCCAGAGGAGAGAGAGACTCCAGCCCCATACCAGGCTCCCCAGCCTACTGTGCTGGGAAGAGGAACCTCACACATCTAGCTGTGAAAATCAGTGAGAATTCCAATTGTCCTGGTGTGACAGAAGGCTACGAGAAATCCAGATGTCCTCTTGAAGTGCCTGCACACAGACCCAGTCGCTCACAGGTACATACCCTGGGCTCTGAACACAGGAACAATGACTCTGGGGACATTGGAGGCATACAAGATGGGGGTGTGTGGCTTGTAAGGGTGAGGACTACAGGACAGTTGCCAGTTTTTCTGAGTGGGGTCTTCCTCCCATGCAGCCATCTGGTGGGTGCCATCTTCCCTATGTTGCGCCTGCCCCACATGGCCAAATCTGAATCTGGTTTGTCTGGTGAGCACTGCTCGTTCCATCCTGCTGATTCACTGGGACCTGTCCTACCCAACTATGCCAACAGCACAGGCATGTTCTCCAGTGAGCAGCCAGTCCCACTTGCATGGCAATCTTTCCTGGAAAAATATCTGAGTTGGCAGGTCCCTGGCAGGCAGCAACTGGCCTCGGTGAGCTCTGAGACCTTTGCGGAGTAGCTCCAGGTACAGCACTGAAACCAAACAAGGTTACAGGAGCACCTAGTGCAGGCATGCCAGGGCCCCACAGGGCACCAACTACATAAGGCTACCCTGTAAAACTGGGGGATGTAGCAGATTTCCCTAATACATAGAAACAAACACAAAGTGCCATCCAAAATGAGGAAACAAAGAAATACATCCCAAATAAAAAAGCAGAAAGCTCCAGAAAAAGAAGTAAATGAGATATAGGCAAACAACTTACTAGAGACAGAGCTCAAAACACTGGTTATAAGGATGCTCAAGGAACTTAGTGAGAACTTCAACAAAGAGATAGCAAGCATAAAGAAGGACATAGAAACTATAAAAAAGAACTGGGCAGAAATAAAGAATGTAATAACTGAAATAAAGAATGCAACAGAAGGAATCGCCAGACTAGATGAAGCAGAGGCTTGAATCAGTCATTTGGAAGACAAGGTAGCAGGAAACACCCAATCAGAACAGAAAACAAACAAACAAAACAAAAACCCATTCCAAAACAATGAGAATAGTTTAAGATTCCTTTGGGACAGCATCAAGTGTAACAACATTTTCATCACAGGGGTACCAGAAGGAGAAGAGAGGGAGAGAGGAATTGAGAACACATTTGAAAAAATAATGACTGAATACTTCCCTAACCTGGAAAAGGAAATAGACATAAGCCAAGAAAGTACAGAGTCCCAAATAAAATGAACCCTAGCAGGCACATTATAATTAAAATGGCAGAAATGAAAGACAACGAGAGAATCCTAAAAGCAGCAAGAGAAAGGCAACTAGTAACTTATAAGGGAGCTCCCATAAGATTGTCAGCTGATTTTTAAAGAGAAACTTTGCATGCCAGAAGTGATTGGCAGAAAATATTCAACATGATGAAAAGCAAGGACCTGCAACGAAGATGACTCTATCTAGCAAGGCTATCATTCAAAACTGAAGGACAGATAAAGAGCTTCCAGACAAGAAAAAGCTAAAGAAGTTATCATCACCAAATCAGTATGACAAAAAACATTAGAGAAACTTCTTTAAGATGGGGGAGGGAGGAAGAAAAATTGTGAATAATAAAATGACAATATCTACAAATCTACAAATCTATTAACAATTACTTTCAATTTAAATGGATTGAAAGCTCCAATAAAAAAACATGAAGGGTATTGTGTTGAGTGGTGTCAGACAGAGAAAGACAGATGCAATGTGATTTCATTTATATGTGAAGTCTAAAGAAGAAAATAAATAAAACAGAAACAAATTTATAGACACAAAAATTATCTGGGTGGTTGCCAGATAGGAGGGAGGTTAGGGGAATGGGTGGAAAAAGGGAAAGAGATTAAGAAGTACAAATTGGCTGTTACAAAGTAGTTATGGAGATGTAGGGTATAGCATAGGAAAATAGTAATATTGTAATAACTATGTATGGTGTCAAATGGATACTAGATTTGTTGGGGTGACAGTTGGAAGGAGGTTAGAGACAGGGTGAAAGGTGAAGGGATTAAGAAGTATCAACTGGTAGTTACAAAACAGCCATGGGGATGTAAAGTAAAGCATAGGAAACGATATAGTAGTGACCAGTATTAGACTAGTCAAGGGGATCACTTTTTAAAATGTGTGGATGTCGAACCACTATGCCGCACGCCTAAAATTAATTTTTTAAAAAGGTTTAGGGAAGCCGGGATGGCTCAGTGGGTTAGGCACTCACTTTGCCGCCCTGGGGACCGAGGATCGAATCCCGGCCCCGGCCCGTGTGGACCCATATGCTGAGCTGGGGAGTGCCCCCAGTTCAGTTCTCACCAGGGCGAGACCCCGGCCCAGTTCCTGCCCTGTGCAGCCCCGCCCACCTGTGGAATGAAACTATGTGGAAAAACCAATGATGTGCAACTATGGAGACTGTTCTGGGCCCTCTCCCTTCTCTCTGTCTCTGACTGTATCTCTCTCTCTCTGTGTCAAAAACAATAAATAAATCTTTAAAAAAAAAAAAGGTTTAGCAGGGTTGCTGGATGCAAGGTCAACATGAGAAATCAATGAAATTCTAATAATCCAGCAACAATTAATCAAGAAATATTTATAATGGCAACAAAAATGATGAGGTAATAAGGGACTAATCTTATAAAAGATGTGTAACATAGGGAAAAAGACAAAATTATATTAATACAAATAGAAAACCCCAGTAAATAGTGTGTTATAATTAAAATACCATTTAATGAATGGGAAAACACAAACTTAATCTACATGTTTATCTCTCTATAGTCACCTACATATTCCATGCAGTTAAAATAAAAATGCTACATGTTTTGTTTGTGGAGGAGAACAAACAAATTGATTGTAAAAATCAGATGAAAGTGCAAATATTGAAAAAGAAAAAAAATTATGTGAAAGGAGAACAGGTAAGGGAGATTTATCCTGCCATTTATCTAGGTACTAGATTCTAACGCCATAGTAGTTAAGACTGTGGTGCTGGTGCAGGAACACGTAACTAAATCAGTAAAGCATGTGTTCATTTAGGAACTCTATAGGATAGAGGTGACATCACACCACAGTGGAGAAAGGATAGACTAATTATTAAATAGTGCTCAAATAACTGGTTATCCATTCCGGTAATATAAATTTAGATTGCTTTCTCACACTATACACACAAATAAATTCTAGAATGTATTAAAGACTTATGTGTAAAAACAACTCAACTTTAACATTAATATAAGACAATATGGTAGCATATTATAATCAAATCAAGGCAGTAATAGATATTTTATAAGGCGTAAAATTAAAAAAAAAAGAATTAATTTAAAATATTTGACCAAATAATTCAAAATTAAAGAACTTCTGTGTGATAAAATCTGCCACAAAAGTAAGAGACTGGGAGAAGGTATATATAATAAGTATGTCTGATAAAGATTAATATTTGAAATAAAGAACTTCCACAAATTAATAACAAAAAGACAAAACACTTAGAAAAAAATGAGCAAAGGATATGAACAGGCAACCCATAAAGAGGAAACCTGAGTATGGTCAATAAGTATTTAAAAAAAAAATGTTCAAGTACAAATAATTAGGACACAATAATTAGAGCCATAATGATAAACTATTTCATTCCATGAGGATGGCAAAATTTAAAAAATAAAGTATAACAGAAGTGTTTGTAAGGACATAAGGAAATGGAAACTTTTATACACTGCTAGTAGGAATATAAATTAAGAATACTTTCTTAGGGCTATTTGACAATATGTGGTAAAGTTGCAAATGCCTATAACTCACAACCCAGAAATAGACTACTAGGTATATTTCCTAGAGATAAATTTGGGATAGGTACACCAGACGAGAGGGAGAAGGAGAGGGAGAAGGTGAGATTGGATATGGATGGAGGACATTCACTGAAGTATTGTTGGGGACAGTAAGGAATTGATGTAAGATGAACTACCATATCTCTGATGGAAAAGATGAATAAACTGGGACTGATTCAAACTAGAGAAGTTAAAATTAAGTAACTTTAGAAGGCCACAGGAAAATAGCAAGTTAAAGAATGATTTAAACACTATGATAGGACTTATATAATAATTAAAAAAGGTACTATAAGATCTAAAATTATTTGTTCATGGTGCTATAACTTAGGTCATTACAACAATAAAAACATGGATTGGAAGAATATGGCAAATTAATGATAGTGGTTGCTTTTGTAAGAGATGGAAGCAAAACCCCAACAAGGGAACTTCAACTTTATCTGTAAAATTTATTTCTTTTATTTAAAAATTATTGGAAGTGAATCATGAATTTACATCCCAAAAAATACCTAAAATAAAAGTTATCTAAAAGTATCCCAAATAAATGTTTATATGAATAAATGTGTTCAGCTCTCCACTTTTGTAAAATGGGATTTAACCAAAGAATCTTCACATAGATGCTACTTCAACCAGAAATTCTGTCTGTAAATATAAATTCTTGATATATACCATCGATGACTTAAGCCAACTAGAAAAATACATAGATGTCAAAAGACTGGCATAGTTTTGGTGATGATGATGTAGTTAGTGAGTTAAATGGGCTGAAAATCTGACCCATTACTTGTTGCCACAATAACTATACCCAACAGAGTCAGTGTGTGATTTTGCATGCTAAAGTGGATCAGCAAATAACTGTGCATGCAAAACCACAAACTCAAATTTAGAACCTAAGTTGAGGTGTTTTGGAAGTGACTGTAAGTTATTTGCAGAGCTTAAACATGGGTTTCATTTCACTGTTATATTCACACAACAATAAATCCTCCAGTCCTGTAATGAAAGTCAAATTGACAATCGATATAAACGAAACACATAGAGCGTCTTCCCAACAGCTGTCTTTAGCTTCTAAATTGAGATACTGAAATCATAGTAAAATGTGGGCCATTAGTGAATATCATAAGAGTGTGCCCATTTCAAAGGAACGTGATATTTACATCAAATTAAATTTTATTTCTGGAGTCTGTAATTAATATGCCATAATATGCTGTAGGAGTCCATGCCTACAATTTTGTAACTTCTCATAAATATTTTCTGCATGAAGTAGTAGTTGGTGTCCTCTTGGCTAAAATTTTCTTAAACCTCAGAAAACATTCTTCACATGTAGCTGTTTAAGTGTGACTGAATGTGTGGGTATCTTCTCTGTGTGTATTTAAGGATGTCTTTATGTCTCATAGGCATGCCCCTATGTTTGTCCTTTTAAAGGTAAAATTGTATTAAAACATTTCTGAAACTGCCTAAGAACAGATGGCATCATTTAGGCAGATTCATTCAAATGTAAGTGCACATTTTAAACAAATGTGCTCTTGGCAATAGAGACGGTGCCTTTGGGAAAGTGATGATTAATCATCCTCATGCAGAGAGCTTTCACATTTCATATCAGTTCATGTATACAGCTCTGGGCTAGCCTGTACAGAGACTAGAAGAAAAATAAGACATGGATATTGCCCTCAAGACATTTATAATCTAAATGCCTTGCTCTCCACCCTGTTGTCCCTGCTTCCTAGAGTCAAACACTCTTCAGGTACTTTCTAACTGTTCTGTCTCCTTTTCCTTTATTGGACCTGTTTCTCTTCAATTCCTAAAACAGACATGTCCCAAGCTATGGTCATCATATGTATTCCCCTTGGGGGAACTATTCTTCTATAGCTCTGATTCTCATTAGATAAGCACTGTAGTATAGTTACAAATTACACACCAAATATCTTAGAATTTGCAATGAACATATCTGCCCAAATTAATGTTTTCATTTTGTTCAGATAAATACTCAGAAGTAGAATTGCTAGGCCATAAAGTAGTTCTATTCTGAGGTTTTGTTTGTTGTTGTCATTGTTGTTGTTGTTTTGAGAAACCTCCATACTGTTTTTCATAGTGGCTGCTCTAATTCACATGCCCACCAATAGTGCGGAGTATTCCCTTTTATCCACATCCTCACCAACACTTGTTCTTTGTTGTATTGTTGATAACAGCTATCCTGCCAGGTATGAGCAGATACCTCTTTGTGGTTGTGATTTAAATTATATACAATAGCCTATTTGATTTAAATTATAATCAAAAGCAAACCTAACTGTCCATCAATAGACGACTGGATAAAGATGTGGTATGTATGTATAATGAAATATTACTCAATCATAAAAGAATGAAATCTTGCCATTTGTGAGAACATGGATGGACCTATAGAGTATTATTCTGACTCAAATAAGTCAGAGAAAGACAAATACTGTATGATTTTACTTATATGTGGAATCTAAAAAACAAAACAAAAGAACAAATAAAATGAGACAGAAATAAACTCATAGATATAGGGAACAAACTAATGATTGCCAGGGGGAGGCAAATGGACATGAAGGGGGAAGAGGATTAGAAAGCACAAACTTTCAGTTATAAAATAAGTTATGAAGATATAATATACAGCCCAGGAAATACAATCAATATTGTAATAACTGCACAGTGACAGAAGTTTACTACTTATTATAGTGGTCATTTCATAAGGTAAGAGTTCTGACAATTAAGTTTGCAAACTTGCCACTGTGCACTTGTGTTAGGAGTTTTGTACAAACAACTTGGTAAGGTTTTATAACCTCAGTGTATCAGTGTCTCACAGCTGTGTTCATGTTGATGTGTGGTGATATCTTGCTGAGTGGTGTTCATTATTTTTGTTGCATGTTTTTGTATACCATCTTGAGAATGTCAGAGCTTGAATTAGAGTGATGCATAAACATTAAATTTCTTGTTAAACTTGGCAAGAGTGGAAGTGAAATCAGGGACATGTTAGTCCATGTTGATGGGGATAATGCCATGAAGGAAATGGCAGTGTACAAATGGATTACGTTCTTCTGAGGAGAGAGAAAGCATCACTGATGAGAGGTTAGGGCAGCCAGTCACAAGCAGAACTAATAAAAACATTGCAAAAATTCATCAAATTGTGTGTCAAAATCATTAGCTGACTATGAAAAGCATAACAGGCCAAGTAAACATTGATAGAGAAACAGGAAAATCTTCACTGAAAATCTTGGCATGAGAAAGGTGTGGGCAAAAATGGTCTTGAAGGAGCTCACCGATGAACAAAAGCAAAGGAGAGTCCAAGTTTGCCAAGACCTTTTGGAGAGGCAAGACGATGTTTAGGGCCATAATGAAACATGAGTGTACCAATTTTGACCTTCCAAGTTTACACAATGAAAGTCAGCCAATTCTCCATGACCAAGAAAGTTTCATCAGTCCAAATCAAGAGTCAAAATGATGTTGCTAACTTTAAAAAAAATATCAGAATAATTCTTCATTATGAATTTGTACCAAGTGGACAGTCAACGAAGTCGACTATTTGGAAGTGCAGAAAAGGCTGTGTGAAGAAGTTAGATTAAAATGTCCTGAATTTTTCTCTAACAATTCATGGCTCTTGCATCACAACAATGCACCAGCTTACAAGGCACTGTATGTGAGGGAGTTTTTAGCCAGTAAACAAAGAATTGCATCAGAAAACCCTCCCTGCTTACCTGATATGACCCCCAATGAGTTTTTTCTTTAGCTGAAGTTAAAGAAAATATTGAAAGGAAGACATTTTGATGACATTGAGGACATCAAGGATAATATGACAATGGCTCTGATGGCCATTCCAGAAAAAGAGTTCTAAATTGCTTTGAAGGGTGGACTAGGTGCTGGTGTCAGTGCATAGCTTCCCAAGGGGACTACTTAGAAGGTGGGTCATAGTGATATTCAGCAATGAGGTATGTATCACTTTTTCTAGGATGAGTTTGGGAACTTAATTGTCATACCTCATATATAAATTTTGAATTGCTATGTTGCACACCTCAAACTAACATAATATTGTACTTCAAGTATAACAAATTTTTTAAAGGAAAAAAATATCTTAAAATTTGGCACCAGATAACCTGATTTAAGTCTGGTTCTGTCTCCTACCAGTATTAAAATCATTTGGGTTTTTTTTTCAGTGTTGAAATCTTAAGTGAATTTATATAAAGTAATTTCAGTTTCATGTCTTTGATATACCACAGTAAAACTTGCTTGGCTACAAAGAGTTATACTAAATACCAATTGAGTTACTGAGTGTTGAAGTGGCCCATGAACTGTAAAAGGTTCATCACTGCTGATATTCACTGTATTCAGATGCCTCCCATGTCCTTATTTCCAACCACAACTTCTCTGTACACCAGATTAAAATGTTCAAGATCTCAACTGATAACTGTCACCAAAATGCCTTGACAACATCTTGAACTTGTTAGCCTCCAAAGCAATCTCATCACTTTTCCTCAATATGTGTCCCATGAATGGATAACCAATCTGTCCTATTCCTGTTGAATTTAGCACCACTTCTCTCCACCTACAAATATCCTTTACCTTTCACAAGGGTTAGTACAATCTCTTCTTACTAGTCTTCCCATATTTACTCTTGTCTCCTCCAATTATCCTCCACCTTGCAGAGTATTACTTTTAAAAAGACATATTTTTAAAATTTTTATTAAATGTATTGGGGTAACATTGGTTAGTAAAATTATATAGGTTTCAAGAGTACAATTCTATAATACCTCATCTATATATTGCATTGTGTGTTCACCACTCAGAGTCAGTTCTCCTTCCATCATCATATATTTGACCCTTTACCTTCCTCCCCCATCCCTCTACCTCATTACCCTCTGGTAACCACTAAACGGTTATCTGTGTCTATGATTTTTTGTTTG
Organism: Craseonycteris thonglongyai; assembly: GCA_004027555.1. NCBI lineage: Eukaryota > Metazoa > Chordata > Mammalia > Chiroptera > Craseonycteridae > Craseonycteris > Craseonycteris thonglongyai. The sequence goes on along the minus strand of PVKE010019070.1, from coordinate 9,405 downwards.
TCTTGTTCATTTGTTGTTTTCAGTTTTATATCCCACATATGAATGAAGTCATACAGTTCTCGGCTTTTTCTGTCTGACTTATTTCTCTTAGCGTGATGATCTCAAGGTCCATCTATGTTGTCACAAATGGCAATATTTCATCTTTTCTTATGGCCGAGTAGTATTCCATTGTGTATATGTATCACATCTTCTTTATCAAATCATCTATCAATGAACACTTTGGTTGTTTCCATGCCCTGGGCACTATGAATAATGTTACAGTGAACATCAGAGTACATATGTATAGCTTTACAGATGAACATTTTCAGATTTTTGGGGTATATACCCAGAAGAAGCATTGCTGGGTTATAAGGTAATTTTATTCTAAAATGTTTTAAAAAGATTTCATTGTTTTTGACAGAGATAGAAAAAAGCAGAGACAGAGAGAAACAGAGAGAAGGGGGAGGACCAGAGCAGTCCATAGTAGAACGTTATCAGTTTTCAACATGGTTTAATCCTACACAGGTGGGCAAGGGCTGAGCAGGGCAGAAACTGGGCTGGGGGCCTCCAGCATGGGAGGCATGCTACCTCGAGCCAGGGGCCAAACTGGGGGGCAAGAACCAAACTGGGGGCCTCCTGCATAGGAAGCACACCCCAGTTCAGTATATGGGTCCACATGGGTCAGGGCTGGGATTCACTCAATCTTTGGTCCCCAGGGCTGTAAAGTGCGTGCTTAACCTGCTGAGCCATCCCGGCTTCCCTTATTCTAATTTTTTTTGAGGTACCTCCATATTGTTTTCCATAGTGGCTGTACCAGTTCAGATTCTCACCAGCAGTAAAAAAAGAAAAAAAAAAAGAAAAATGAAAAGAAAAGATTATGTTAATCCTACCTACATCCCTGAAGTAAACTGGCATGCTTCCTAAGATTAAATAGCTCTAGTTTCCTCAGCTGTGGCTTATGTACTGTAACTTTATCTCTCTTTTTTTAAAAGATTTATTTTGTTTTGAGAGAAGGTAAAAGAGAAAGAGACAGAGAGAAGGAGGGAGGGCCTAGAGCAGTCCCCATAGTTGTACATCATTAGTTGCAACATTCCACACAGGTGGGTGTGGGACTGTGTGGGGTGGGAGGCAAACTGAGGGCCTTCTGTAAGGGAGGCAGAACCTTTGCCACTGAGTCATCCCAGCAGTTACCAGCTGTGTTGCAGTTCATCATTTGGGTTTGCATGGGTTGGGGGCCAGGATTTGATCCCTGGACCTCACAGTTGCAAGGCACACACTCAACCTGTTGAGCTATCCCAGCATCCCCTCAAACTCTTTTAAATATAGCACTCTCACATTCTGAATTAAATATACTCTTTCAAACGTAGCCCAACCACAGCAGAGGTCAGTAGAATCTGGGCAATCTAAATCTAATGTTGGTAGCAAATAGCACATGAGGTGTTCTACTATATTTTCTCCTTTTACCCATGCTATGGAGTTACTATAGGAAACACACACACACACTTGATGACTGCATTTAATTAGATTTTACCTCAACATTACAATCTTTTAATACAATTCTGGATCTAATCTTTTTAAATTTTGTGTTATCTATGAATGGAAATGTTTTGTATGAGTATATTCTCATCCAAACAATGTGTAAGACATCAAGTAGGGCAAAATAACAGCCTTCCTTGAAGACACTACTACTCTCCACTGTGTTAGGCAAGAGTTATGAGTATTTTCCAACTGGCTTCAATACAAGTACTTCATATAGCTTCAATTCTTCTATATCCCCAAGGATATTTTGAGAGACTATTAAATAAATTGAATTCACTTGACATTTGAACTTTTATAATTACATCAGAAAAGTGAATAAAATTAGTTTAAGGTGAATCAATGCTGACTCCTAATTGCTTATTGACCATAATTTAATAATCTTTTTTCATATTCTTTTTTCTAAGTCTTGGTATTAAAACTATTAAATTGTCCTTTTCCAAATATGTTTTCTTTTTTTGAAAGTCGAGAATATATAACTTTCATTTGTGTAGTGAAAGTCTAAAAACCTAGGCTCATGGAGTCCCTTACAGATTCATCATACCTATAGTCTGTTAAATGAAGTTAGTTTTCCTCATCTCCACTATAGCAAAATCTTTCTTCTCACTGAAGGTCCATCTGAAGGTTACCTCCTCCACAAAGACTCTCCACTTCCACCTTCCTCTCACCTAGACTCTGAACTCTTTGAGGGCAGGAACTGAGCACTAATCAATTGAGAGCATAACATAATAGTGCTTAACAATAGTTAAATTGTTGACTCTTGCTCATTTCTAGTTGTCTAGAACCTCTGTAGTATGCTTCATAGTATCTAAAAGTCTTCAAATAACCCAGAAACTACATTTGTAAACTCTTTAAGTGCACAGAATATATAATTCAAGTCAAAAATTAGAATTATTTGAAATAGCTACCTATCTTCAGCTTTAATTATTCTTTGTGCCTTATTCCAGAGATGTTAACCTCTGTCCTCTATATCTTCAACTGCCTTTTCTTTTGCCTTGAATGTTCTCTTCCTGGCCAAATATTGCCTAGTATTTCTTAATGGAAAAGAATGCCCCTTTCCTCCACCCAAAATAAGCTTACTCAAAATATATTTATCTTTATGAGTTCCCTTGGACTATTCCCAGTTGGCATTAGACTTGTATTCCGAAAGACTGTTGAACACATGTGCATACTCACATAGTAGATCATTAACAACCAAACTCCAGAAAAATCCAAAGAATGGATTGTTTCAAATGGATTTTTAATGTTCATTATTTTAAAAATTATGACACTATAATGGTCAATTTGCTGAGTTGGTAGTGAAATGTGATAGTTTGATCCATTGTACTACAAATGAGTAGTGGTCAGCCCATTTTGTGCAATGTAAAGAATGGTACAAATTATAAAAGGTGACTCAACAATGACCCTATCAGACAATAGTGGCTTCAAACTTTCTATATAGAAGGGGCTTGGAGCAGCAATGTGGTTGTGGAATGGTACTTGAAGGGGCTTCTGCAGAGTATTTCACATAACATATTACTGAATTGAGGAAATACCACATACTCCTATTAAAGAAAAACTCCTCCCACAACCCCAAGCTATTTACTGGCACTAGATGGGCTACTACTCTCAGAAACTATTTCATATGGTTAAAAAAAATGACAACCCTCAAATTTTATTACACAAAAATCATTTTCTACAGATCAGGAAATACTCCTACCGTGTTTCCCCGAAAGTAAGACATCCCCCGAAAATAAGACCTACTTACAGTTTTGCCTCTTGCTGAAATACGTATAAGGCATCCCCCGAAAATAAGACCTAGCGCATCTTTGGGAGCAAAAATTAATATAAGACACTGTCTTATTTTCGGGGAAACAGGGTATTACTGAAAGTAAAATTTGAAAACAAATAATATAATAATAAGAATCAGTTAAGACTGATAAAACATTTTCTATAGCACTGGTGGTCCAACCTTTTGGCTTTTGGGGCCACATTGGAAGAAGAAGAAGAATTGTCTTGGGCCACACATAAAATACACTAACATTAATGGTAGCTGATGAGCTAAAAAAAAAGGTAGCAAAAAAAATCTCAAGGTTAAGAATTTGTGTTGAGTCGCATTCAAAGTCATCTTGGGCCACAGGTTGGAAATGCCTGTTCTAAATGCTATTTATTCATCTTCCCTTGTGGTTTCTGCAGATGCACAAAAACCAATCCTAATGACCTATGATTTTATTAAGCATATTCTTATTGGCAGATCAGCAAGGATTCCTTATAAATTAAATTTTTCATTCTCTAAAATTATTACATGATGCTGTGTGTACGTGTATGTGGTGGCCATTTTCAAAATTGAAAATTTCCATTTTAGGAACTAGAACTGATAAGCAAATTTGTTTTTTTTGTGTGTGCTTACATAATACACTATTATGTTTTTATGACACTAATTTTTATCTACTTTTAATCTCATATGTTTTCAATCACCTAAAAAAATATTATAGTTAATGCAGCCTTCTATGATTAAAAATAATCTTTTTATAAGATTTTTCTAGAATCTTTGGAATACTCATTTATTTCTTGCCATATCTTCAACTTACATTCCATCCTTATGTACCAAAATCTTTTTTTTTTTAATCACTCTGCTATTCTAGATTGAAGTATATCCATAAGAATGTCCACCAATCTAGAATAAGTTAGGTGAACAAAGGCTCTTTTAGTCTGAACAGGGGTAAATAGTGTATACAGCTTAAGACTCTTTAAAAAAAACCAACTAAGACTAAGAACAGCAGCCAAAGAATCCAGAATTCAGCTTTCCATCCAGTTCTCCTTGTTTGTTAATGTTCTCTAAGCTAGATATTATAACACTCTTTAACCTAGATACACTAATTGATCTGTTCCTCTGGTCATTTGCTCTATCTGAGTCAAAGACTGGAAGCATTAACCTCCATATGTTTTCTAGGTTTACCTCCTAGCCTTTCAGCTTAAAACTCACCCTGAATAAAGGATTACTTACCCTCCCCCCTCCATTTGATAAATCATTCCTTATCTAGTTCTTCCCATAGTAAATGGGTTGGATTAGGAGGCCCACAATGTTCTTAATATACTCTCACCCTGAAAGAATAAGTCCTGACAAACCTTGTGGTTTAGAACATGAACCTATAAATAAATACCTACCTTGACTTTTTGAGGTTGTTTCAGAACATATTACCTAGCAGCAAAATATCTCCAATTAGATAAACCTGGATTGAAATTAATTATACTAAACTGCTCCTTTTCCCTTTCTGGGGTTTCTCTTTATATTGTAATTTTTAGAAAATTAATCAAAATCATTTTTCATACTTGCAGGATTTTTAGGTCCAGCAGGTTGTCAAAGTAGTTTTGTAAAAAAAAATCAAAAAATAGAATAGGCACACCAATTTTGTTTAAAATTTAAAAGCAAGCTTTGGAGCAATTTGGAATATATAATAAGAAATGTCCTAGCAATAATGATTTACCTTTCTGATAAGAATATTGTATCATGTTTTATTACATATCCCTCCTAACAAGTCTGGAATCAATTTAATAGATATTTTAATTTCATGTTCTCAAAGATTTATTAGGTGACTTAATTTTAGAAAAACTGAGTGTCAGAATTAGTGATGGCTCTTTTTCTGTTGATGTCAGAATTCAGAAGATTGCTTCCCTATAGGTCATTACTCCAGGATTTGGCAAATCAAGTCAAACACATTTATGTAAACGCCTAAGTATGCTAAAATCAGCTCATATGGCAAATGGAGAAGGAATTATACCTGCTGTCTTTAATCACAGCTATGTTCAATTATCATCCTTACTTATCATTTTTGAACTGGGTATCATCATATCATCATCAGAGTAAAGATTTGCTCACTGAACAATGGAAACTATATAACCACAATTGTTTTGCCACCTCATTTCTTTTAACTTGATTTAGAATAATCATAGCTAAATTTAGTCCCCAATGGCAATAACTCAATCCTAGTTATCTAGCATATCTACTTTTCCTCTTTTTAAATAGAGTTTAATTTTTTTTCTGTTCCTTTTAAAATTTAGTCTAGCTTAACAATTTCCAAGTCTGACCATACACATAACTATAACAATATTACAGGACTAAAAAGTCTAAGAATCTTCTCAAAAATTTTTAACAGTTCATCTAAACTGTTTTTAAGGAAACTTTAAAAATATATATATACAGTAATAATCACCTTGAGATTACAGATAAGCTAAAAATACTCCTACTATCCTGTGTATAGACAACTAGGAACATGTACTGCTAACACACCAATAAGAACTCAGATACACATTTAAACATTGTTTATTCTTTTGAAGAAAGTTTATCCTGTCAAATTGATTTTGATGGTACTTAATGTGATCTTTGAGATCAGGCACAGACATATTTGAGGACAATGTCACTCACAGTAGAGATGCTGAAGGAAAGACTAGAAGCACAGATGTCTAGTAAAATATTAGGTATATTATTTCACTCCACTGTATAGTCCAATAATATTTTCTCCACATTTTGAAGATTCCAGTTTTCTCTATGACCACAAAGATCTCTTACGGTTAGAAATGGCAAGACTCCAAATGGCATACCCAAAACATAATCAAATGTCTTGTTAAAGGCTTTTGGTGGCTGATAAGACTCCTGTCTCTTCTCTTCTCTCTCAATTATAGCTTGAAACCAATACAGAGAAGAGATATAAAATCAGTCTGCCCCAAAATGAAAATATCTATAAGCAAGAAATGACATAAGAATAGCCTCTGTGCTTAAAACCATAGCCAAAACTGACTTCCTGCCAGTTTCCCCCATATGTTTTCCTGATGTGTAAAATGAGCCAAAAGCAAGTGATCTGAGTTATTTATCTCATGCTTTTACTCAGGAGCTATGGTAATTGTAGGTCTCTCTGCCCTCTAATGCATTCCTTTCCTTTCCTCTACTTTGCTCTACATCACAGAGATGCTGAGTCCTAAAGGCTGAATTTTCCCAAGACCCCTTTTAGCTGATATCCAACTGGAAGATAAGGAGAGGGAGAAATCCTCTGGCTTTTCCCTTCCTCACACCCACTGAGACCTGCCTGTAGTTTGTAGCGGCTTCCTGTTGTTGGTAATCACTGAGTGGCATCACCATCCCATTTGGCTTCCCAGATTCTTCCATCACCCATGAAACTAAATTACCTGTATTAATTTTCTTGTTTTAAATACAGAGTGGTTTGTTTTCATGGTTGGATCCTATCTGATACACTCAATTAAATACACTACATTTAACATAATGCTCTCCGATAGTATACATGACTGATAGAAGTTATAACATTTTTGTATTTCTTTCAAAGTTACAGGCAAGGCACTGCTCATTTTGTCACACAAGATCCTTTAAATAACTATGCCTGTATTTTACCTACAATTCAATACCTGTAAGCTTGCTCTGAGCAATGAAAAGTATATACCGGTAACTCAAAATGCCAAAACAATTTCCTTGTTTTTACTTGTTTTCTTTAGGAGCCATAGCTAAATTTTGTCCTTAATGGCAATAATAACTTATTTCAGTTGTTTATCATATCCATCTAACTTCTTTTAAATTGAGTTTATCTTTTTTAAAATTCACCTTTGACAATTTTTGGTCCAGATTTATATGTATTTTAATATTATATGTTGTTTCAAACCCCTATGAAAAAAATACACACACACACACACACACACACACACACACACATATATATAAGCACTAAAATAAACTTTATTTCTCACTAAAAAACATGGTACAACATGCTACTTTTGAATTTTATAAGGAATAATGAGGTTTTTGTTTTTAAATAAAAGTGATGCATCCTCATTATATTCATTAAGATAGATCAAGTTATATTGTGGTAGCAAATTAACAAATAGCACCATAATCTCAGAGGCTTAAACTAACAAAGATTTTTTCCTTGCTCACATTATTTGTCCAGTATTGTTTAATGGTGGTTCTGCTCCATATTGTTGACACCCAATTAGCAAGCTGGTGGAAGTGCTGGCATCGTATGAAGCCACCATCTCCATATAAAGCTTCATGGCTTATCACAACAGGGGAGAAAATTAAGGAGAGCTTTATGGTAGTTCTTAAAAGCTTGAATGCTAAAATAACATGTCACTCTTGGCTAGAGCAAGTCACATGAACTTCTTCAAGGAAATGTGCAAGAGGAAGAAGCTAGAAGTTTTGGTGAACACTGGTAATCTCTACCACACTCATAAAACAAAACAGCAAAACAAAGAAACAAAACAAAAACCCCAACCAACACAAAAAGGAAGATGAAAAAGTAGAAATCTCCCAATTGAAATGAACAATGTTAATACTTGATAAAAATTGTTTAAACATTTCTTTATATGTATATAAATAGAAGAAAAGAAAAAAGTACTTGTACCAAAACAAAAGCATATCACACATATTTGAAAATTATTAAATTTTGTTGGAATTTTTTTTTAAAGATTTATTTTATTGATTTTTGACAGAGAGAAACAGAGACAGAGACAGAGACAGAGAGGAGGGGGAGGGCCCAGAAGAGTCTCCATAGTTGACATTAGTTTTCCATATAGTTTCAATCCACAGGTGGGCACAGGGCTGTGCAGGGCAGGAACTGGGCCGGGAGCCTCCCACATAGGTCCAGGCAAGAACTGAACTGGGGACACACCTCAGTTCAGCATGTGGGTCTGCCCGGCTAGGGCCGGGATTTGATCCTTGTTCCCTGGGGTTTCAAAGTGAGCGCTTAACCCGCTGAGCCATCCCAGCTTTCCCATGGAATTTAATAGAAGAAAAAGAAATGAAACTGAAGAAATTTGTTAGCTTCAGATAAATATTATTTTCTTCATGGTAAGGAAAGTATATCTTTTTTCCTAAAAGTATCTTTTGAGAATTAAGAAACATGAAAAACATTAAAGGACTTGGGTCATTATGTTTTTAAATGATATGGTTGACATTTAGACAGTATCTATTCATCTCATGCTTTGAAATATAAGAAAATAAGGTTACTTATAAACCATTCCCCTTTCTCCCTTCTAACTCCAACAGTTTGTTAGATCTACTATTCCCTTTATATTTTCAAAGTTTATCATATTCACTTTACACAGTTGTTTATTTTTACATCTACATTAAAATAAAATCAATGTTTCTCACCAATCTTTCTGTAATGCTTCTTAGTTCCTGAGCTCTTTGTTTTGATTGATCTCTTAGTTGGTTAGACTTCATTGTCAAGCAATTTTAAAAAAGAATCCCTAAATTCATTTTCTCTCTGAACTCACACATGATTAAAAGTATTTGAACAGAAATAGACTTATAGATATAGCTAACAAAATGATGGTTTCTAGATGGGAAGGGGTGGGGTCTGGGTGAGAAAAATAAAGGGATTAAGAAGTAAAAATTTGTAGTTATAAAATAGACACAGGGACGTAAAGTACAGTCTGAGGAATATAGTCACTAATATTGTAAAAACTATGTATACTGGCAGGGGGTACTAGACTTACTGGAGGATCACTTCATAAATTATACACATATTTAACTACTCCACAGTATACCTGAAACTAATATAAATAATATTGAATGTCAACTATAATTTAAAAAATGGTCAGGGGGATGTAAAGTACAGCACAGTATAGTCAATAATGTTGTAATAATAGTGTCAGATGGGTAATAGACTTATGATATTATCACTTTGTGAGGTATATAAATATCTAATCAGGGGAAAGCCGGGACGGCTCAGCGGGTTGAGCGCTCGCTTTGAGGCCATGAGGACCGAGGATCGAATCCCGGCTCCGGCCCAGGCAGGACCCACATGCTGAACTGGGGAGTTCCCACAGTTTGGTTCTCTAACTGTCTCTGTCTCTGTCTCTCTCTCTATCTGTCAAAAAGTAAAATAGAAATAACTATGCACT
>PVKE010019069.1:0-28863 GCA_004027555.1 Craseonycteris thonglongyai | reverse complement strand
CTTTAAGGCACTGCTTTGGAAAAACTTCCGATGTTGAACCACTGACACCTTTCTAGTCTCACCGCACCCCTTTTGCCCCACATCTGTGCAAGCTGCTAAGAAAGCGCGGGAACCCCTTCCTTTGTGCTGGGAGGGAAGACCAACCCATGCAAACCTCTGCTCGTGTGCAAGAGCCCTAACCCAGCCCCACTCCCCAACCCCAATAAAAACCAAAGCCACCCACTCCTTCCTGCACTCATGAGGGGCCACTTTGGGTGCCTCCTCAGAAAGCAATGTTGATTCATGTTTATTACTGTATAAGGTTTTGTAATTAATCTTATTAATTAGCACTGACATGTTTAAGTAAATACGTATACTGTTGTAATTTTTGTCTTAAATGAGTAAAGTATGAATACTGTTTACATATTTAAAACATTCTTGTACCCGCATACACGAAAATTCCTAGGGGCAAATCCTACTTCGCGGTTTTTCAGCTTTCACGGAAGGTTCTGGTCCCCATTAACCGGGAAAAACGAGGGATCACTGTATGTTTCTAAACTTCTTCTTTTTTTTTTTTTTATTGTTAAATTTAATGGGTTGACATTGATTGGTAACAATTGGATAGTTTCCGGATATACAAGTCCACATCACATCACCTATGCATCACATTATGTGCTCACCACCCAGAATCAGCTCCCCTTCTATCACCATATATCCGGTGTCCACTCCCACCTCCCCCCACCCAACTCTCCCTCCCCCAACCCTCCCCTCCCCAGGTAACCACCAAACTATTGAGTGTGTCCGTAGGTTTTGGTGTATTGTATTCCCATTTTCAAGATATATTTTTTAATTTCCCTGTTGATTTCTTCGTTGACCCATTAGTTGTTCTGGAACATGCTATTTAATTTCTACATATTTGTGAATTTTCCAGCTTTCCTCCTGTTAATAATTTCTAGTTTCATACAATTGTGTTCAGAAAAGATACTCAGTATAATTTCAATCTTCTCAAATTGCTAAAACTTGGGATGCTGGGATAGCTCAACAGGTTGAGAGCTTGCCTTGCAACTGTGAGGTCCAGGGATCAAATCCCAGCCCTGGCCCGTGCAAACACACATGCTGATTTGAGGCACGCAACTGATAATCACTAGGATGACAGCTAAGGTTCTTGCCCCCCATGTAGGAGGCCCCTGTTCGGTTCCACCCCATGCAGCCCCACATCCACCTGTGTGAAATAAAACTATGTCAAAAAAAACACCTTATGATGCACAGCTATGGAGACTGCTCTGAGCTCTCTCTGTCTCTCTCTGTCTCTTTCTGTGTGTGTCTCTCTCTCACCTTCTCTCAAACAATAAAATAAATCTTAAAAATTTTTATTGTTAAGACTTGTTTGGTGACCTATCGTATGATCTATCATGGATAATGTTCCATATGCACCTGAGAAGAATGTGTATTCTGCTGCTGATGGATGGAATGTTCTGTAAATGTCTGTTAGGGTCATTTGGTTTAAAGTGGCATTCAAGTTTATTATTTCCTTATTTATTTTATTTTATGTCTGGATAATCTATCCATTGTTAGAAGTATGCTACTGAAGTCCTCGACTGTTATTGTATTGTTGTCCATTTCTCCCTTCAGACCTGTTAGCATTGCTTAATATATTTAGGTGCTCTGAAGTTGGGTGCACATATACTTACAATTGTTTTATCTTCTTGATGAAATGGCCCTTTATCATTACACAGTGATCTTTGTTTCTTGTTATCATTTTGGGATTAAAGTCTTTTTTGTCTGATATACAAGGGCTGTCTGAAAAAAATCCAGCCATGGTCAATATAATGAGAATGGTTACATGGTTGAATTCTTTCCAGACAGCCCTTGTAAGTATAGCTATCCCTGCTGTCTTTTTGTTTAAACGTGCATGGACTATATTTTTCTATTCCTTCACTTTGAGCCCATGTATGTCTTTACAGTTGAAATGAGTTTCTTTCTATAAATTTATTTTTCAATTACATTTGACATACAATGTTATATTGGTTTTAGGTGTACAGCATAGTGACAAGACAGTTATGTAACTTACAAAATCCTCATTCCATCTGGTTCCCATTTGACACCATACATAGTTATTACGATGTCATGGATTGTATGCCCTATAGCTGCACTTTACATCCCTGTGACCATCCTGTGATTATGAATTTGTACCTTTTCATATTTTCCCCTACTTCACCCACCCCTCCAGCCCTCCTCCCAGCACCCCAACAAATCCAGCACCCATCTGATACCACACACAGTCACTGCAACATTGACTATATTCCCATGTTATACCCAATATCCCCATCACTATTCCTTTGTAACAACTAAGCTGAACTTCCCAATTCCTTCCCCTTTATTTTATCCCCTCTCCCATCTGCCAACAAACCAAATGTTTTCTATACAAATCTGCTTGTATTCCACTTGTTTATTTTCTTCTTTGGATTTCACCTATAAGCGAAGTCAACTTACATCTGTCTTCCTCTGTTTGACATTCCACTCGGTGCAGTACCCTCCGTATCTTTTGATTTGGAGCTTTTAATCTATTTCACTTGAAAGTAACTGTTGATAGATAGGTAGCTTTTGACATTTTATTATTAATAATTTTTGCTTCTCCCCTACCTCATCTTAAAGAAGTCCCTCTAACATTCCTTGTAGTATTGGTCCGGTGGTGATAAGCTCCGTTAGCTTTTTCTTGTCTAGGAAGCTCTTTACTTGTCCTTCAATTTTGAATGATAGCCTTGCTGGATACATTAATCCTGGTTGTAGATCATCATATTGAATATTTTCTGCCAGTCCCTTCTGGCCTGCAAAGTTTCTGTTGAGAAATCCAAAGACAATCATATTAGAGCTCCCTTATATGTTATTACTTGCCTTCCTCTTGTTGCTTTTAAGATTCTCTCTTTGTCTTTAATGTTTTGCCATTTTAATAATGATGTGTCTTTGGTGTGGGCCTGTTTGGGTTCATCTTGTTTGGGACTCTCGATGCTTCCTGAGCTTGTATGCCTATTTCCTTCACCAGGTTAGAACATTTTTCAGTCATTATTTTTTGATCCCTTTTTGATAAGTTCTTGACCCCATGCTGATTCTCTTCCCCTTCTGGTATTCCTACGATATGGATGTTGTTACACTTGATGGTGTCCCAGAGGAGTCTTAAACTATCCTTACTTTTTTGAATTCATTTTTCTTTTTGTTGTTCTGATTAGGTGTTTTCTGCTCTTTCCTTCCAACTCCCTGATTCATGCCTGGGCTCCATCTAGTCTGGTGACTCCTTCTATTCTATTCTTTTTTATTTATTTATTTTTTTAATATATTTTTATTTATTTTTACTTTTTTTTTTGACAGAGAGAGAGAGATACAGAGACAGAGACAGAGAGAGAACTGAACTGGGGGAGCTCCCAGTTCAGCATATGGTTCCGCACGGGCCGGGGCCGGGATTCGATCCCTGGTCCCCGGCGCTGCAAAGTGAGCACTTAACCCACTGAGCCATCCCGGCTTCCCCTCTATTCTATTCTTCATTTCAGTTATTATAATCTTTATTTCTGCCTGGTCTTTTTTTTTTTTTTTTAAGATTTATTTTATTATTTTTGACAGACAGAGGCAGAGAGAGACAGAGAGAAGGGGGAGGGCCCGGAGCAGTCTCCATAGTTGTATGTCATCAGTTTTTCAACATGGTTTCGTTCCACACGGGTGGGTGGGGGTTGCACAGGGCTAGAACTGAGCTGGGGGCCTTCTGCATGGGAGGCACGCCCCCTCGAGCCAGGGGCCCAACTGGGGGCAAGAATCGAACTGGGGGCCTCCCACATGGGAAGCACACCCCAGTTCAGCAAATGGGTCTACATGGGCCGGGGCCAGGATTCAATCCTCGGTCCCAGGGCTGCAAAGCAAGCGTTAAACCTGCTAAGCCATCCCAGCTTCCCCTGGTCTTTTCTTTTATTTTTATGATTTCTATGTCTCTTTTTATACTTGGTAACTATTGAAATTTTCACCAAACTCCTTGAGCATTCTTATAACCATTGTATTGAGCTCTGTCTCTGATAGGTTACTGGTATATGCCTCCCTCTTGTTTATTGTGATTTTCTGCTTTTCTTTCTTTTGAGCTGCTTTTCTTTGATTCGTCATTCTGGAAGCCTCTGTGTTTGTAGTTATTCTGCTCCTTAAGCCAACACTCACTGTTACAGTTTTTTGGGGGGCTCACTGCCAATGCCGGGAGAGGTTGAGGGAGTATAGGGCCGTAGGGGAGGGCCACCAGGATTCCTTCCTCTGTTTTCTGCCTAGAGCTTTGGGCAGTGCTTGTAGTGCAGGTCTCGGTTTCTCTGTCTGCAGTTTGCCCTTCGGTCTCTGCCCTGACGTTTGGGATCAGCTGTCTTGAATGCTGGTCCCTCAGGCGGGACTGCTTGTGGCCAGAGAAGTGCACTTGCAGCCGTTTCTCTCCTCTTCTCCCGACTGGAGGGGTTGGGCTTCAGTTCTCATCACCCCCATTGCTCCCCGTCCTCTTAGAATGGGAGTAAATTAGGGCTGCGGCATCTTAGGGCACCCAGTCAGCACCTCCTGGGGCCAGAGTGAGGTTGGTGTTTCACAGCCCCAGGCTCTGCACCTCCCTTTTCTCTGTCCAATGAACTGAGGTCCTGAGTGCTCACCCGCCACCTTCTTCCTCCCCTTTCCCAGCCACAGAGTTCCAAGCAGGGACCCGCAGATGGCCTGTGCCTTCAACCCCCTTCCCTCCTCCTCAGTTTGCCCTTCTCTGCCCACTGGTAGGCACTTCAGTGTAATGTGTGGGTTTCTTAGCTGTGTTTTTGAGTTGCATAAGGAGCCCTGTGTTGACTTACAGTTATTTTATTTGTTGTCACAAAATTCCAGGGGAATTTTTCAGGAGCATCTCTCACCCCCCATTTTTCCAGAAGTCCTCTGAAGTGAGTTTCTTATAGGCAGCATATAGTTGGGTCTTATTTCTTTTATCCATCCAGCCACTCTATGCCTTTTGATTGGAGAATTTAACCATTTATATTTACAGTAGTTATTGACAGGTAAGGACTTAACAAATGCATCTTATTGTTTTCTGGCTGTTTTAGAGTTCACTTATTCCTTTCTTTTTCTCTTGCTGTCTTCTTTTGTAAATTGATGGTTTTCCATAACGGTACACTTTATTCCCTCATATCTTTTGTGAATCTACTGTAGGTGTTTTTCTAAGATTTATTTTATTGTTTTGAGAGGTGAAAGAGAACAAGAAGAGGGGAGGGCCCAGAGCAGTCTCCATAGTTGTACATCATTGTTGTGACATGGTTTCATTCCACACAGGTGAATGTGGGCCTGCACGGAGTGGGGACCGAACCAGAGGCCTCTCACATGGGAGGTGAGAACCTTCACTGCTGAACCATCCTGGTGGTTACCAGTCCCTCCACAGTTCAGTATATGGGTTTGCCTGGGCTGGGGCTGGGAATCAAATCCCAGACCTCCCAATTGTGAGGCAAGAGTTCAACCACTGAGCTACCCTGGCATCCCAACTATAGGTTTTTGCTGTATGGTAACCATGAGGCTTACATTAACATCTTACAGACATAATAGCTTATTTTATGCTGATAACAATTTAACTTTAGTTGCATATAAAAACTCTACCATTTTATCCCCTCATTTTTTGTTTTTGATGTCACATTTGACCTCTTTTTATATTGTGTATTTATTAACAAATTATTGTAGTTCATTCTTTTTAATACTTCTGACTTTTATCCTTTATACTAAAGTGGTTAAAATACCACATTACAGTATTAGAGTATTCTGAATTTGTATATATATAAACTTAACTTTACTAGCATGTTATATATTTTCATATGTTTTTCTGTTACTAATTGGCATCCTTTCAGTTCAGATTGAAGAATTCTTTTCAATAATTTTTTTCCCTAAAGTTTATTTTATTGTTTGAGAGAAAGTGTGAGAGAGAAGGGAAGAAGGCCCAGAGCAGTCTTCATAGTTGTACATCATTGTTGTGACATGGTTTCATTCCACACAGGAATATGTGGAGCCACACGGGGTGGGAACTGAACCAGAGGCCTCCCACATGGGAGGTGAGACACTCTGCCACCATCCTGGTGGTTACCAGTTGCACCAAAGTTCAACATTTGGGTTTGCATGGACCAGGGCCAGAATTGGATCACAGGACCTCACAGAAGGCAAGCACTCAATCTGTTGAGCTATCCTGGCAACCCCCTTTCAGTATTTCTTGTAAGACAGGTCTAGTCATGATGAACTCCCTTAGCTTTGGTTTTTCTGAGAAATTCTTTGTCTTGCTTTCATTTCTGAAGGATAATTTTGCCAGGTAAAGCATTCTTGATTGGCTATTTTTTCCTTTAAGCATTTTGAATATACCATCCCACTTTCTCATCACTTACCAGGTTTCTGCTGAGGAATATGCTGATAGCTTTACAAGTTCCTAGTAAATTACAAGCTTCTTTTTTCTTCCTGCTCTTAAGGGTCCTTCTTTGTCTTTGATTTTTGGCTATTTGACTATAATGTGTCTTGAAGAGGATTGCTTTTCTTTTTCTTTTTGTTTGACAGACAGAGAGAGACAGAGACATAGACAGAGAGAAGGGGGAGGGCCCTGAACAGTCTCCATAGTTGTCCGTCATCAGTTTTCAACATGGTTTCGTTCCACACAGGTGGGCAGGGGCCACACAGGGTGGGAACTGGGTTGGGGGCCTCTTGCATGGGAGGCGCACCCCCTCGAGCCAGGGGCCCAACTGGGGGGCAAGAACCGAACTGGGGGCCTCCCACATGGGAAACACACCCCAGTTCAGCATATGGGTCCGCATGGGCTGGGGTCAGGATTCAATCCTTGGTCCCCGGGGCTGCAAAGTGAGCGCTTAACCCACTGAGCCATCCTGGCTTCCTCGAGGATTGCTTTAATTGAATTTGGTGAGATATGAGCTTCATGACCTTGTACACCCAAATATCTCCCCAGATTTGGGAAGTTCTCAGTTTTCATTTCTTTAAAAAAAAGTTTCTGCCCGCTTCTCCCACTGGAACTCCAATAATTCACAAATTATTTCTTTTGATGATATCCCATATATGAAGGGATACCATCTTTTGGCTTCCTTGGGCCATATTCAAAGAATAATTGTCTTGGGCCACACATAAAATACACTAACACTAATGATAGCTGATGAACTAAAAAAAAAAAATTGCATAAAAAATTTTATAATGTTTTAAGAAAGTTTATGAATTTGGAGATGCTGGGTTAACCCAGCGGTTAAGCGCTTGACTCCCAATTGAGAGGTCCGGTATTTGAATTCCGGCCCTGGCCCATACAAACCCATATGCTGAACTGTAGCACAACTGGTAAGAGCTGGAATGACACCGTGACAAAGATTCTCACCTTCCATGCAGGAGGCCCCCGGTTTGGTTCCTGCCCCATGTGGCTGCATATCCACCTGTGTGAAATGAAACTATGTTACAACTAATGACATACAACTATGGAGACTACTCTGGGCCCTCCCCACTTCTCTATCTCTCTCACCTCCTCTCAAACAATAAAATAAATCTTAAAAGAAAAAAAGAATGTCTTTCTCTACAATGTACTTTTTTTTTTTTTTGCCAATTTGATATCTAAAAAATAGTCTCTCGCTTTTATTTTTATCTGCCTTCCTCTTATGAGGTGGCTCAGTGTCTTTCATTTGTTTAAAAGCCACTCATAGCACTTTTCTGTGAACTGTGTTCATGACCTTTGCCTACTTAATGTATTAGTTTAAATTAATGTTTAACAATAAAAATACTATTTTCACATTGTCATTTGCTCCTCAAAGGTAGTAGGCCCTCTCAGATAGGTATTTTGGGTCTTCTTCCACAATCACACCAATTCCCTGCAACTCATATTGGCCTCCTTCCCCAGTACCACTACCTGTTCCCAAGAAAGGGTGCCTGTATGGTTTCCTCAACACCCCACACCCCTCTCACAATCCTGTTTGCATGCCTATGCCTCTCATCTGGAGTGCTCTTTTCCCACACAGACCTGACTAGTTCTTCGTGGTCCAGTCGAGTTACACCTGTTCCGGGTAACTTTCCGAATAACTAGTGCCCACATTGCCTACAGTCTCACTTTCACGTGAGCCTCCTCCTATCAACTACAGCCTAGCTTCCTCGAAGCCTGGGCCTGACACCTCCCAAAGTCCAGCTTCCTCTCTGTCCCTGCTCAAGTGCAGGGGTGTCAGTGTGGAGTGTGTTTCATGCACACACTCAGCATTTATTGACCGCATACAGGAGTCAGGCACTGCTGCAGATGCTGGGGATATGGCAGTGTGTGGGACCAAGCTGGCATTTTAGTGGGGATAGCAGGCTAATATGCAACAAACAAGGCAATACACAAACAGGCAAATAGGAATGTCAATTAAGTGCACACAAGTAAGGTAGTGAAGGGAAGGAGGGGAAGGGTCATCTTTGAGGGGGGAAAGTGGCTCAGGGAAAGGGACGACAGTGGCTCCAGCAAGGCAAAGAACCTTCCAGAGCCCTCATCAGAGGCCCCACCTGGTGAGTCCACTTTTCTTAAGACAGAAGGAGAGAAGCTGGGGTGGCTCAGCGGGTTAAGCGCTCGCTATGCAGCCCCAGAGCCCGAGGATCTAATCCCAGCTCCTGCCCATGCGGACCCACATGCTGAACTGGGGTGTGCCCCCAGCTCAGTTCTTGCCGGGGCCTATGCAAGAGGCTCCCCGCCCAGTTCCTGCCCTGCGCAGCCTTGTGCCCGCCTGTGGAGTGAAACTATATGGAAACGAATGCTGTCAACTGTGGAGACTGCTGTGGGCCCGCCCCCTTCTCTCTCTTAAAAAACAATAAAAATAAATCTAAAAAAAAAAAAATAGATGGAAGGAAATGCAATCCAGCTCTCAGTACCTCTTTCTGTCGCTTGACAGGAATTGAAGGCATAAGTCTGTGATCTATGCAACTTCAGGTGTCCTGCCTCAAATCCAGCTGCAAATGAGGGAAAATGAAATCATGTTTGACTTGGTATTAATAGAGCACCTACTACGTGCCAGGTCCAGTTAGCATTTCACACCACTGTCACTACATTTAATCTACTCAGTGTAGATTAAATTTATGCAGTGTAGTATTAACTTTACAATGAAAGAAACCAAGGCTCAGAATATGGAAGTAACACGGTTCAAAAAGAAGTACAATCCCGGAGAGATAAGTTCTGTTGTAGGGATCGGGTGGGGTTTTCTGGGGCATGCGGGGTGCACCCTGTTTCCGGAGTTTGCCCCCGGCGCCCGGACAGGAGGCCCCCGCCCCGCCCGGGTCTCCTGCCTCCTGGGGCCAAGGGGCGCGAGGCGGGCGAGGGGCGGGGTAGGCGCGGGGACAAAGGCCGCGGCCACCGCGCTCGGGCCGGCGGGTGCGGCGGCGAACCTGCGCGGCCGCGCCCGGGAGCTGGCCCCGCGCTCGCGCCCCGCGGAGCCCGCAGCGCGATGGAGCGCCCCGGGGGGCCGCCCGCGCCGCCCCGCCCGCCGCCCGCGCCGCCCGCGCCGCCCGCGCCGCCCGCGCCGCCCGCGCCGCCCGCGCCGCCCCCGCCCCCGCGCCCC
This sequence comes from Craseonycteris thonglongyai, assembly GCA_004027555.1. Classification (NCBI taxonomy): domain Eukaryota; kingdom Metazoa; phylum Chordata; class Mammalia; order Chiroptera; family Craseonycteridae; genus Craseonycteris; species Craseonycteris thonglongyai. Next base: position 19,303 of record PVKE010019069.1, on the reverse strand, counting down.
CGCCCCGCGGCGCCCGCGGCGGCCCCGAGCGCGGCGAACATGGCGGCGGCCGCGGTCGGCCGGGACACCTTACCTGAGCGCTGGTCCTACGGCGTGTGCCGCGACGGCCGCGTCTTCTTCATCAAGTGCGGCGCAGGGATGAGGGGCCGCCGCGGGCGGGGGAGCGGGGCCGGCGGGCGCACCCCCGGTGGCGGCGGCGCTAACAGGTGCACCTCTCTCTCCGCAGTGACCAGCTCGGCTTCACGACCTGGCTGCACCCGCGCACCGGGGAGCCCGTCAACTCGGGCCACATGATCCGTTCAGGTGGGCGCCAGGCCGGTGGGGTGGGGCACCGGGGGGCGCGCCCGCACCGCCCAAGTTTTACCGGACTTTTCTCGCGTTTCTGCAGACCTGCCCCGCGGCTGGGAGGAGGGCTTCACGGAGGAGGGCGCCAGCTACTTCATCGAGTGAGTGACGGGGCGCCGCCGTGCTCGCACCTGTGCCACGGGTCGCCACGGGGTCCCCCGGCTCCCGCCGCGCGCGCTCCCCCGCGTCCCGCGTGGGTCCCGGGAGAGTGGGCGCGCGCGGCGCTGCGGCCGCGTACGTGTGGGGTTTATGCGCACGAGCTGTGTGGCGGGTGGGGTCCGCATCCCCGCTGGGGACCCCGGCGGGTGCGGGATACAAGCTCCTGCGGGGGCTGTGGCTGCCAGTTGCGCCCCAGATCAGGCGTTAGTGTGAGGGGAGGGACACGCCTCCCCTCTGGGGTCTCCCGCGGCGTGGATCTGAGCGGGTGCCCAAACCGGGATGGCCGGGTGGCGGGGTGGGGAGAGTAGATTAGGAGTTCCTTCCAAGATCTGGGAACTGGAGGTGGGGAGGGTGCAGGGGAGAAAGGGAAGGGGATCTAGTTTGGGGAGGCCTTTCTTTTCCGCCGTGTTCTCTGGGATGGCTGTGGAGTGTTGGAAAGGCACCCCCACCCCGCCCTCCACAGCGCAGGCCTGAGGGGGAAAGGTGGGGGTGCGGGGGAGCCGATCAGCCAGCAATGTTCCTAGAACTCTGAGTCGTCCCTTTAGCCGGTGCTCAGCAGGGACACCCACTCCTGCCTCCGCTTAGTCAAGTGGTAGCTTTCCTGCAAAAGTCCGGGCGGGAGCCTTGTCCCACAAGCCAAGTTACTACACCCAGACCTGAGCCAGGTCACCCCAGACCTGGCTCCGTAGAAATGAAATGGAGGCGTCGTTCACATTCTGACTCTAGTGTGGTCTTTGCTTTCCTACTCCCGTGTACACCTGTGCTGCAGCGTTTCTCCCTCTGCCTGCTGGCCGGCGAGTCCCATGAAGTCAGAAACTGCTTTTCATCCTTTTCCCCAGGGCCTGGAACGAGTAGGCACTCGGTAAATGTTTGTTCACTGAACGAATGAACTAGCTGAAGGGCTGGATGGTGATCTGACTAGGACTAACTGGTTTTGGGGACTGTGAGTCAGAAATCTTTCCTTCTCCAAGTTAGAAACGCTGCTTAGTCTGCAGTGGAGCAGCATATTTGAAGCCCAGATGGTCCCATAAAATCGTTGAGTCTCCGTCCCGCGTTTGGGCTCTTGCAGGATTGTTGCAAGCCTGATGGATGAGATTTATAGATGTGAACACTAGGACTGTGGCTGTGGTTGTGCTGTCCTGCCTTCTGTGTGTGAGAGAGAGAGACAGAGAGACAGAGAGAGCATTTGGGGAGCTGGCTGAACCATTAAAAACTCTTGGTCGCGGGCCTGTCTGGCTCATAACTGCTGTGGACCATGCATTGTTCTAGGCATTGGAACTATAGAAGTGAATGAGGCAGACAAGGTCCTGGTGCTTATGGATCTTGCATTCTACTAGGGGAGGGGAAGGAGCAGGAAATAAGTAATAAACAAGACTAATATCAGATAGTGAGTGGTAACTACTATGCAGAAAATAAGGTGATGTGATATCAAGTGACTGGATGGCTTGATTGGAATGGGAGGTCAGTGGTGGTGTTTCTGAATAGATGACATTTAAGGGAAAATATGAATGACAAAAAAGGTCCACCTTGTGTTGAGGAGGTGGCAAAGCATTTCTGGAATAAGGAACAGCCAGTGCAAAGGCTATAAGGCAAGAAAGAGCTTAAAGTTCAAGGAATGGAAAGGCCAGTGTGGCTGGAATGTGTTGAACATGAATAAGTGGTCACAGAGAAGAGAGAGCTAAATGATGTGAGGCTCGTGAGCCAACGTTAGGAGTTTTTAAACTTTATTCTAAGTCCAGTGAGATGTTATTGGAGAGTTTTAAGCAGGAGAGCAACAATTTGAATCATTTTTAGAAGGAGCCCTCTGCCTGCTGTAGAGTGGGCTATGGTTGGGAAACTGGTGGGCAGGACAGCAGTATGAGGCTGTGCTGTAATCCAGGCAGGAGTTAATGATGGCTTGACTGAGGGTTGTAGCACTGGGGATGGAGAGGAGTGGTCAGATTCAGGCTTGATGAGTTAGATGCAGGCTGTGCGAGAAAGAGAAGAGTCAAAGGTAACTCCTAGAGGCTTGAGCATCTGAGTGGATCGTGCTCACATTGATTAAATGGGAAGGTGGGGGGAGGAGCAGGTTTGAGGTGGGAGAGAGTGTGAGATCTTGTTTTGCCATGTTATATCTATCCATCCATCCACACACACAAACACTTTTTTTTTTTTTAAGATTTATTTTATTGTTTTTGACAGAGACACAGAGAGAGGGAAGGGGGAGGGCCCAGAACAGTCTCCATAGCTGTACATGATCAGTTTTTGACATGGTTTTGTTTCACACTGGTAGGTGGGGACTGCGCAGGCAGAGACTGGGCTGGGGGCCTCCTGCATGGGAAGCTCACCTCAGTTCAGCATATGGGTCCACGTGGGCTGGGGCCGGGATTCAGTCTTCAGTCCTCGGGGCTGCAAAGTGAGCACTTAACCCACCGAACCATTCCGGCTTCCCACATACACTTAAAAAAATTTTTTTTTAGATATATTTTTATTGTTTTTGACAGAGGAAGAAAGACAAGAGAGAGACAGAGAGAAGGGGGACGACCCAGAGCAGTCTCCATAGTTACTTGTCATTAGTTTTCTACATAGTTTCATTCCACAGGTGAGTGCAGGGCCAGCTTGCTCTGCTGAGAACTGTACTGGGGCCATAGCCCAGTTCAGCATATGGGTCTGCATGGGCTGGGGCCAGGATTAGATCCTTGGACCCCGGGGCTGTCAGGTGAATGCTCAACCTTCTGAGCCATCCCAGCATCCCCGCCATGTTATATTTGAAATATAAATATATTGACTAGTTAGATGTATGCATTTGAAATTATGGGAGAGGACACAAGAGATATATTTGATTATTATAGCTGTTATTTAAGGCCACAGGATTAGATGAAATTACCAAGGACAGTGGTGTCCAACCTTTTGGCTCCCCTGGGCCAAGCTGGAAGAATTGTTTTAGACCACACGTAAAATACACTAACAATAATGATAGCTCATAAGCTATAAAAAGGGTCACAAAAAAAATCTCATGTTTTAAGAATTTGTGTTGGGCCGTAGGTTGGACATGCCTGACCAGGAGGAGAGTGACAACAAGAAAGAAAAGATGCCCTGAACCTTGGGACACAGCGGTGTTTAGAGGTTTGGAAGAGGCAGATCCAGCAAAGGAGACTGAGAAAAGGACTGAGAGAACCTAGAAGAATGAGACTCAGCCTAAAGGACAAAACCAGGCTGGACTGCGGGAAGAGAAAGTGTAGTGAAGAAATGGAGTCAGTAAATTTGGATGAATCTTTCAGGCAGTTTTATTACGAAATGGTGTCGAGAAATTAGCTGAGAACTGGAAAGGAGGTGCGTTTGAGGGAGAGATTATGGGAGATTGTAGAGCGTGGTTTGGATCTGATGGGATCCAGTAGAGAGAGAGAAATAGAAGATGCAAGAAAGAGACGGTTGCTGGTCAGTGCTTCTGAGTGAGCGGTGAGAGACCCAGGGATAGTCTCCCTGGTCTCAGACGGGAGCAGGGCGCTTCATCACTGATGGGAGGAATGGGCTGCAAGTGTCACAGCCGATGCAACAAGGTTGATAGGTTTGGTGAGGGAACAGGTGCATGTTCCTGTTTGATGGTTCTGTCTTTTCCATGACATTCTAGGCAAAACCTTGAGCTGGGGGATCTGAGGGATGGAAAGAATCCTGCGTGTTATCACAGCCTCCTGCCCTTCGTCTCTTTTGCTGACTCTTCTGTGGAAGTCCCTTGTGATTATCCTTCAGCAAGCCCAGGGTTTCCTGGTTTCCTATCCCCAGGGCATTGGCTGAGTCCTCCCAGGCCAAGGGGAAAGCAGTGTGTGACCGTGCCCCTGCTGGCAAAGGCAAGCCATGTGGGGAGGCTAGGGACCCTCTGGCAGCTGACTGTATTTTCTACTTCCTTGTAGAAAGTGGTCTTCAGTCTCTGATATGGTAGCCATCGTAGGCGTGGTGGCTCCTACCCCAGTTCCCAGTGTCCGTACTGTAAGGAGCCCCATGCCAGGTGCCATTGCTGTGGCTCAGGCTGTCCAAGGCTCACAGGGCAGGACCCCTTCTTTGCTTTTGCTGGGGATTGAGGCACCTTGGGAGGGCAGCAGCCCTTGGTCTCCTGTGCTGATTGTTGATGCATGTCCCTGATTACTAAGAAATGAAGACATTAATTTGTACTTGGTAAAAGCAGTTTGGTAGACACAGCCTTTCAAACATGAGTCCCATAAGGGAAAGTTCTAGAAGAGGCCTTGGGAGCTAGAGTGTTACATTGGGCTGGTCTTCAGGGCTTTTGTGGAACCCCAGGGGTTGGGTTCTCCCTGCAACAGGTTTTGAATAGGTCCTAAGTCTATAAGGACGGGTGTTGGGGAAGCCGGGATGGCTCAGCAAGTTAAGCGCTTGCTTTGCAGCTCTGGGGACCAAGGATCGAATCCCCGCCCCAGGCCCATGTGGACCCATATGCTGAACGGGGGTGTGCCTCCCATGCGGGAGACCCCCAGCCCAGTTCCTGCCCTGCACAGCCCCCGCCCACCTGTGTGGAATGAAACCATGTCAAAAGCTGATATCATACAACTCTGGAGACTGCTTTGGGCCCTCCATTTTCTCTCTGTCTCTGTCGAAAACAATGGAAAGAATCTTTAAAAAAAAAAAAGGAGGGGTCTTGGCTATACTACCTATGCCAGGGTTGCTCCTCAAAGGCAGGGACCCTGTTCCCCACCTCTGAGACTGATGCCCATCCCTGCTCTGGGCACTGAGTACACACTTGGTATTTATTTGAAAGAGCAGTGTTTAAAGGACCCAGGGAGTTCAGTAGGTATTTCAGGTCTTGGAAAATTTTTTGTTGGGGAGGAGATCGGGGTGTGAGAGAGACCAGGCAAAGTGAAAGAAGTGAAGCAGCCAGGAACCATGCCTGTCAAGGCTGGTGGCTGGACCCAGGCATCTTGGATGTAGTCACTTGCTGTCAAGAACAGCACACAAAGCAGGAACCAGGCCTCTGGCTTCTTTACCTCATAACCTCATGCTCTGTCTGGGGAATGGGACTTCTGCTGACCATTGGACCAGGTCACCTCCCTCCCCGGTTGCCAGGTCTCTTGGTCCTCTGTGACTTGGCACCAGAGACCTGGTGAGAAACAGCTGATTGCACAAGGTCTCTTCTAGTTTATAGTGTTCCCTCATTTTAGCCTTGGAGCCTTGCAGGGCCATCTGTGTAGGTGCCATCCGCTTTGGTGCCCATGCCCAAATGATGGTGGTGAGGCTCTTGGGAAAGGCATTCATGAGGGTTGGAGTAAGGCTCACTCTCCCTTCCCCACCCCTTTGGACTGCAGCAGGTCCTAGGGGCAAGACTGGCCACATCATTTGCAAGGCTCAGTGCAGAATGGAAATGCAGGGCCATTTGGTCAAAAAGCTGGAAAAAAGTGTCATTAAAGATATTAGAAATTAAAACTTGTTTCTTTCTTCTATCATCTTTCCATCTACTTTTCATGTTGTTTCTTTCTTTTTTTTTTTTAGGGTTTTATTTTACTGTTTTGAGAGAAGGCAGGGGGCGAGATGAGCAGTCTCCATAGTTGTACATCATTAGTTGTGACATGGTTTTATTCACACAGGTGGATGGAGGGCTGCATAGGGTGGGAACAGAACCAGGGGCTTCCCTTCACAGGGTAGGTGGGAAGCTTCAACACCTGGCCATCCCAGTGGTTGCACTGTGGCTCAGCATGTGGTTTGCATGGGCTGGGGCCGAAAATCAAACCCCGGACTTCTAGATTACAAGGCAAGTGCTCAACCACTGAGCTATCTTGGCATGGTGTTTTCATTTACCATTTAATGTCATTCTGAGTAAAAAAAAAAAGAGAGAGAGACAACAATTAAATTATTAGTACAAATCTATGATCCATCTTTATATTGTGGGATATAAAGTTTTAAATGCAAATATCAGGGCATTGACCTCATAGGCTGAATCACTACCACTACACTACACTCTGACACACCACAGGGCAAGAATGCCCCTGCTCTGCCCCCCTGGACAGGAGTGAGCAGCAGGGAGGCTGGGTGGGGCTTGGGCTTCAGGAGTCTAGGATTGGGTAGAAGTGGGTAGTTAACTTATCACAGGGAGGCAGGGAGTGAGGACCAGCCTCCTACAAAAAGGTTACCCTTCTAGAGGTAATGCTAAATATTTAGAGTGTGTATTTGTATTCAGCCAACCCATTTTTCAGTCATTAAAGGGGGAGAGGAGGAGTTGGGGGGTAAAGCTGAACCAGGTGTGACAGAATGTTCAGGTGGGGACCCCCATTGGCTATGGGCACCAAGTGTAGACTGTCCTGCTGGAAAGCCTGTGAAAGCAGATGGCCCAGGAAGCCAGACACCTTCTTGAGATTTCATTATGCTGTCCGCCACAGAGATAGTCTTCCAGGCCACCCCAGGAAGAAGTCTGTCCTGTCTGCCACGTTCTCCTCCCCAGACAAGTGCTGAATTTCGTGTTCCAGACATTTGTCTTGTAGAGTGCCAACCTGTTGTTATATTTACTTGTCATCTTTCTCAATGAAATGTTTCTAGAACAGCAGTCCCTCAAACTATATTTCAAACCAGAGAACAATCGTTTCACAAAGAATTTCTGGGAAACTAGCAGCTCACATCTATTTAAAAAGGGAAATTCCAAAACCTCTCATTGCAAGTTAAGAAAAGGTTCCCCCAGCTTCACAAGTTTTGGCCTAATTCCACACTTCACATTTAATTTCCTGGTTGTTTTATCAAAGGTGAAAACCGGCTTGTGGATTGAAATGTTAGGTTCTGTGCAGAAGGAACAAGAGCAGTGTTGTGCAGAAAGCTGAAGGAGGGATTAGGAGCCATGATCTGTACTGATGTCTCAAAACCGTCCCAGGAAAGATGTGACAAAACCTCTTTAAGAAACTAGTTACAATTTGCTTCTCAAGGCCCACCCCTCCTTTTTTTTCAGAGAAAGGATGGGTTGGATGGTGGTGGGGAAGTCTTTTTCCCAGTTTGCAGTGATGTGTGAGTGAAGAGGGCAGGTGTAGGTTTCTTGTGCACTGATGCCACTCTCTCTGTTCTCTTTATATTTACTGGAGTAACTTTTGGGCTTTTTTTTTTTTTTTAAAGATTTATTTTATTGTTTTGAGAAAAGGTGTGAGAGAGAGAGAAAGAGAAGGAGGGAGGGCCCAGAACAGTCTCTATAGTTGTTCATCATTAGTTGTGACATGATTTCATTTCACACAGGTGGATGTGGGCTGTATGGGGCAGGAACCAAACTGGGGCCCTCCCACATGGGAGGCGAGAACCTTTGCTGCAGAGCCATCCCTGCAGTTACCAGTTATGCTTCAGTTCAGCATAAGGGTTTGCAGGGGCCCGGGGCTGGCAATTGAACCCCGGACCTTGTGGTTGCAAGACAAAGACTCAACTGCTAAACTATGCCAGCATCCCCAGTTTGGGGCTTCTTAAATGAAAGATTTTGGGAAAAGAAGCAAGAAAGCACTTTATGGTGTGACCTATTCGGTGATTTAATGAGGTGCCTGTTCCAGCTTTCTGCCTCTTTAGAAGAAAGCTTAGGTTTGAATCTTTTTGTTCAGCATAAGACAGCAGCATCTCAGTAAATTGGCATGGTATCTTAAATAAATATTGACAGAGGGAAAAAACACAGAAGAATATGGTTTTGTGTGCCTGCTGGGTTTTTGGTTTTTTTTAATATATATTTTTTTGTTTTTTGAAAGAGAGACAGACAGAGAGAAGGGGAAGGGCCCAGAGCAGTCTCCATAGTTGACAGCATTAGTTTTCCATAGAGCTTCACTCCACAGATGGGCACAGGGCTGCTCAGGGCAGGATCCAGGCCAGGGGCCTCCTGCATAGGCCCCAGCAAGAACTGAACTAGGGCCACACCCCAGTTCAGCATATGGGTCCACATGGGAGGTGGGGGGATTCGATCCTTGGGACCCAGGGCTGCAAAGTGAGTGCTTAACCTGCTGAGCCATCTCAGCTTCCCTGCCTGCTGTTTTTAAATTTTAAACATTTACATTTTGATTTTCTGAAATAGGAAGTATTTGGGGTTTATATTTTGTTGTTTACGGAGTGCTTCCTGGACATTACCTGACTAGAGGCTCATAATTACTGCATTTTTTTAGTGCAGAAATCTGTGTTTAGAGTGATAAAGTGACTTCCTAAAGCTGCATGCTGTATTAGTTCAGCTTTTTCACGGTTCAGAGAAGAGGGTAGACATATTGTCTAAGACCAGAACTTCTAGAAGATGGTGAAAGCCAACTCACGGGAGACTGGATGATAAAAAACATCCTCAGAATGTTAGCTCTGTCCAAAAATTCATGTAATTTGCCCTCAAGTTAACTCACTATAAAATCCCCTCCCATATCTTCCATTAGGATCAGTACTTTAGCAGGATGCATCTTGTTTGATGTATGACTTTGTGTTTTCCTAAACAGAAATATGTGTCCTCAGGGGAGCCAGTTCCCCTGTTCAGTCTTAAGTGACAGGGCAGTGTGGCAGACTGATCATTGGCCTCCAGCCTCTCTGGGCCCTGAGTCTCCAAAGGGGGAAGTACAGGCCTCGAGGAAGACATCGGCTGCTATGGTGACCCACGGGTCTTCATTTGTCTGGAGTTGTGCCAGCCCACTTCTCTTTCTTGCATCCGGCCTACTCATAGTCACCTGGATGCTGGCCTGGCAGCAGGGTTGGTTTTTCTGGAAGCGCAAAGCACAGCTAGGCAACTTCATCATGCAGAAAAATGTACAGGGGTTGTGTGTGTTGTGGGAGTGCATGTGAGGAGAGGCAGTGGGTAGGTGCAAGGACTCTGAGTTCCTAGATTCTAATTCTAACTCTATGACTTACTACAGCAGTCCCCAACCTTTTTGGCACCAGGGTCCAGTTTTGTGGGAGACAACTTTTCCACAGACCCGGGAGAAGATAGGATGATTTCAGGATGATTCAAGTGCCAGATGCAGCTGAACTGTCACTTACCACTCACTGATAGGGTTTTGATAAGAGTCTGCAAGCAATTGATTTATTATGGTTTCTGTGCTGTGAAACCTATTTGCTAATGTTAATCTGTATTTACAGCAGCTCTCCAGTGCTAAAAATCAGGGCCTCAGCTCCACCTCAGATCTTCAGGCATTACATTCTCATATGGAGTGTGCAACCTAGATCCCTTGTATGTGCAGTTCACAATGGGGTTCATGTTCCTATGAGAATCTAATGCTGCTGCTGATCTGACAGGAGGCAGAGCTGAGGTGGCGATGTGAGCGATGGGAGCAGCTGTAAGTACAGATGAAGCTTCATTCGCTCGCCTGCTGCTCACCTCCTGCTCACCTCCTGCTGTATGGCCTGGTTCCTAATAGTCCACTGACCAATACCTGTCATGGCTCAGGGTTTAGGATCTCCTGACTTACAGCTCCCTGGCCTTGGTAGGTTATCTCACTTAAGCCTCACTTCCTATCCCAGTAAAATGGAAATAAATGTGAGAATTAGAAAAATTAATTAATGGAAAGTTTTTAGCAAGTGCCTTGAACCTAGTAAATTCCCAGTAAATGTGAGCTCCTCTTCTGTACATCCACACAGCTATGAGATGGGGCAGGGCCATGAATTCTGAATCCTAATCTAATTCAGCAAATTGCTGTGGGAGAAGTCTGGTGACCTTGAACTGGAGTTGCCTGGGTTGGGAGCATGCAAACTATAGGACTACTACTCACAAATTGGTTTGGTCCCATCAAAACTGCATAACGATTATAGTTTCTAAAAAGATGCCCTTGAAGTATTCAATCTTAAGAGGCTGAAGGAAAAAACTCTGTGTGTGTGTGTGTGTGTGTGTGTGTGTGTGTGTGTGTGTGTGTGTGTGTGTGTGTACACAGGGGAGTGGATGACAGAGCAAATGAGGCAAAATGTTAACAATGGATGAGTCTGAGTGAGGGGTATTTGGAGGTTCTTTGTACTATTCTTACAACTTTTCTGTAAGTTTGAAATTATTTCCAAATATAAAGTTAATTTTAAAATGACGCAGTTGGGAAGCTGGGATGGCTCAGTGGGTTAAGCGCTCTCTTTGCAGCCCCGGAGCCCGAGGATCAAATCCCAGCTCCGGCCCATGCGGACCCATATGCTGACCTGGGGTGTGCCCCCAGATCAGTTCTTGCCGGGGCTATGTGGGAGGCTCCCGGCCCAGTTCCTGCCCTGCACAGCCCTGCACCCACCTGTGTAGTGAAACTATATGGAAAACTAATGCTGTCAACTATGGACACTGCTCTGGGCCTTCCCCCCTTCTCTCTGTCTGTCCCTCTCTCTGTCAAAAAACAATAATAAAAAAATAATAATAAAATAAAAAACAAAACAACAACACAGTCTAACCTTGTCCCTCAAGGGCATGCTGTCCCCAAATCATGGGTACCTTGTCTATGCTGTGGGAACCTGGGGACCCAGAGCCCTGGGCAATGAGGTGTGAAAATGGCTCCTGGTTTGCCTGTTTCCTGTGCATTCAGAGGGCTGCACAGATGTCTGCGCCTTAATCTGGCATCCCCCTGGTTATTGGCTCTGACGGCTAAAGGACAGACTTATTGTCTGGTGCTGCCTGCGCCACAGATGTCAACCGTGATAATCTTCATGGTGCTCTATACTACGTAGTGACAAACACATGTATTCCTTTTAGAAGCAGGTGTTTTTATTATTCTCATTTTATAGATCAAACAGTTGAAGGCTTGAATGGGAAGAGGGTTAAAAGATCTTCTCAAGGCCAGAGAGAGCATCATTGGGGGAGCTGGGACTTGAGCCTGAGTCTTCTAGGCTCCACATGTGTGTGCTGTTTGTATGATGTGGTACGAGGTGTCTTTTGGCTCCCACTGCCACCTCTTCTGTCCTGAATCCTCCTATAGGGTCTATTCCCCAAACCTGGTCCTCTGAATCTTTCCTGATCACTCTGAGACAGACCCTCCTTGGACCTCCCTCAGAAAGTCCCCCTCATGGTAGAAGAGTAATGGGTGGGGTGGATAGTTCCCCAGGTGGAGCAGTGGGTTAGTTCCCGGTGCTCTGGGGGAGTAGAATCCTCAACCCCTCCCCAGATGTCAGCTGACCACAGCTTAGGGGCCGATGAGCCTCTTAAGCCTGCTTAGAGCCAAGCTGTCTCGTTCATGTTTTGCCAGAAGGGCGTCGATGTCACAGCCAGTATTCCCAGGGCTTGTCAGGGGCTTTTCCTGCCAAGGCAGAGCCCTCACCCTCTCGAGGTCTGACAGTTTAGACTTAGCATGCGGACTCGTTCAGGGGCTGTTGGCTTCCCTGGAACACTGGGCAGTATGCTTGGGGAGCGAGGGGGCAGAGGGCCCGTTCCAGCCCAATACCATTTCCCTGGCTACATGCCCCCTGGGTTCTCGCCCCCTGGGCAAAATGGGAGAGGAGGCCATGTTTTAGAGCATTTGGAGCAACGCTTTAGGTTAGTGCAGTAACCTGTGCATCATCATGTCCTCTCTGTTTGCAAACTCAGTTGTCTGTCCAGGTCCACAGATGGCACCAGCGGGCCACCTTAAGGAGTGGGGAACCCCTTATTAGGGGAGCAGTTTCATTAGAGGCTTTTGGTCCAGGATTCGTCCATTCAGTCACCAGACTCTGATGAAGCTTCTACTATGTGCCAGCCTGCACACTGGGTGCTGGGGAGACACAGAAGCCGCCATCTCTGCCCTCCAGAGGGCACAGCAGTGCCCAGTTTGGCAGAAGAGAGGGACACGGCAGTTTCAGTATGGATGACTGGGCTGGGGGCCTGAGGAGGGACCCGAGGGAGCTTCAGAGGATGTGTGTGAGAAGAGCCAGTCAGCTGTGGAGCAGAAGAGTAGGCAGCCCGAGGCCGGATAGGCCAGTGGAGGGAACGCAAAGGAGCTGGGTGAGGGTGTGCTTGTGTGTGTGTGTGTGTGCGCGCGTGTGTTTGCATGTGTGCATGTGTGTACATGTGTGCGCCTGCCTGAGTCTGGACGAGGGTGGAGCTGAGTTGAGTAGGGACTGTCCTGGGTGGCATTCTTCACTTGTAGCTGGGCTTCAGGAGAGTGGTGTTACCAGGAACGTTGTCCTAGGGGTCCCTCCATCTGCTGTGTCTGAGGGGTGGTGCCACACGGGGGTCGCAAACATGAATTCTGGAGTCCAGGTGCCCAGGTTGAAATCTTGGGGCTGCCGCAAGCTTGGGCAGGCAACTTAGAGTCTGTCTTCAGATGTTTCTTCGTCTGTAAAATGGGGTGGTGGCTCTGCTGCCCGCTTAGAGCAGTGCCTGCCACACCATCCATGCTGACTAGTAAGAATTGACTGTCATCATTGCTACTCCTGGAAAGGAAGCCCCTTCCTGTGGCGACACGTGGCACAGTCAGCAGAGGAGCTGTGGTTTGTTTTCTTTGAGGAGATGTCCTGAGATCAGGCTAGCTGGATGGAGAACTGTGTGTTCCTAGTGAGACGTGTCTGTAGAGGAAGCTGGGCACTAAATGATTGGTGCTAAATATCAGAGAAATGATTCCTCATCTTAGAAACCCTGTGTGGCTGTGTCTACCCAGAGAGAAAATGCGTAGGTTTCTCATACTCACGATGGACACCTTTTCCAAATGGGCAGTTTTGATTTACTCCCCATCCCCACCCTCTCCCTAGTGAGAGGGTGTCTGGGTGTGAGCATTAGTTTGCACTGCCTGGCAGGGCATCTGCCCCCCCCCCTTTTTTTTAGGTAGTAACCCTGGTACCTGAGCATTTGGTAAATGAACACGAGGGTAGATGTGAAGTAGAAGCAGTGCTCTAGAATGCTCAGTCAGAACTCCAGGGGGTGATTCTATGGACACTGAGAGTGAAGATGTCTCAGAGCTTTAGCTTCCCTAACTGCATGATAATGACAATGCTCCTTTTCTCTCTAGTGTTATTTGAGAATTAAATAGGATGGCCTACCTAGAGTTCCTAGCCTGCTACTTGGCACATAGTAGGTGTGCAGGCATTGTGAGCTCTTCCATTTGCAGGAGGACATTTGTCAGAATTGGTTGGGTGGAATTGTGTGAAGGCCTTGAGACAGTGCCAGTAGGGTACAGCTGTCTCTAATGCCCACCCCATTCCCCAGGGTAGATCCTGGAGAGCCAGCCTCCCTGGTGGGCCTCCGGTTTCCTCTGTAGAATTTGGAATGCTCTTCTCTCTCCTCTACCCACATGATGCTGACAGTCCCACCAGGTGGTAGTGGGGCTGGTCTTATAGGTGACCACTGAATGGGGACTGTACCTGCTGGGGTGGGGGGGGCTGATAGTTCCACATCTCAGAACCCCGTGACCACTCAGAGCTCCTCCTGAGGGCTGAGTAGACACTGGGGTGAGGGGTGGGCTGTTCTGAGTGATTGACATGGATAGCCCAAGCAGGCAAGCAGGTTGCGATTCATTGAGAAATGGGAATTTTCCCTCTGTATCGGGGAATAAGTGAGTCTGGGCAGACAGCGGTGATGACAAGTAAGTTGTAGAGGTGCCTGGCATTGCAGTTCCTTCTGAGCTGGTCCTGGGGGAGATGGGGCAGGGGCAGGAACTGGGGGGCCGGGTCAGGTGCAGAGTCAGTGCTCACCAAACTGGTATAGGTTAGTTGATTTGACATTTGGCATGGCCCGCTTGACACTGGCAGGCCTACAAGAAGAGTGTTAATTGGAGTTGGGAGCTCAAGGGGTGAGGAGAGACACAGTCAGGGGTCAGAGTCCCTGGGGAGGGGAAAAGGTTCCCTTCCGTGCCCTTAAAAGTGTTTGGAAGATTTTTTTTTTTTCTCTCGACACATTTTGACCTGGGGATTAAAAGAAACAGATAGATGAATGCTGTGAGCTAAATATCTATAATCACTGTACCCATTAATGCATTTCTAAGTTGAATTGTTGGTACCTGAAATTATATCCATTTACTGGGGCTTTAAATAACTATATTTTTTTAGCCCTGACATGTGGGTGGAAGCTGGAGAGAGCTCAGTCGGCCTCTGCTTTGAATTCTTCCCAACGCTCCTCACCTGAAAATGCATAGATGTGTTTGCGTGTTTGGCACCATATGGTTTCTAAAACTCAGAGGGGATGTTAATTCTTTGGAGGAGAGGAATGTAATTGGCTTTCTAGTCTGTGTATAGATAGGTATTTAACTTAGAATCCAAAGCACACTCTTTTTATTTCCACATGTGTCCAAGGGGCCCGGTGATTTAAGGTATAATAACCGAGTTGTGTGATGATCTTACTGGGTCTTGTGACAGGGAGGACCTGGTTGGTGCTGATGGCCTCCGTGAGTCAGTGGAAAGAAAGGTCTAAGAATTTATTTTTTTCTTTAAGGTCTGTGTTGGATTTTGGGTGCAGTAAGCTGAGCGCTGAGGCAGAGGGACGGTCAGACTGAAAGCCCTTGCCTTTGGAGATTATTTGCTTATTTTACAAATGTGTGTGTAGTGTTCACCATGCCCACCATTCTGCGGGTTTAGGAGGCATGGGCTCATCTACTCCTCATATCAACCCTATGGGGTAAGCCCTGTTACGATCCTCATTTTACAGATGAGGAAGATGAGGTTGCGGAACTCGCTGCACCGGTGCTATGTGGCAGGGAGCCACCCCAGCGGTCCTTAACTAGGTTCCTCACAGTCCTTTGATGTCCTGCTTGACTTGTCTTCACCCTGCTCTATGGTGGGCTGTGCTGTGGAGTTTGGCTCCAATTCATTTCAGGGACACACTCAAATTTTACTTATGGGGTAGTGACCAGGGCAAGGGAGGTGAAGGTCAGACCTGGACTGTGAGCCTAGGACTCCCTGCCAGCAAACCCTGTGAGGCCTTCTGTTGAGTCAGCTCCTGGACAGAGCCCTGGCCAGTCTGGTAGAGATCGTCACCATACTGCCCCCAACACACATACATTCACTATGGAGGAGCCCCCAGGACTTCACACTGGGCTCCTAGGGAGCAGTGGTTGGGCTGTGCCCAGAGATGGCTTTCTCAGACTCCATCCAGAGGGTCATACTGGAGCCCAGACACGGGCGGAGGCCGTCCCACCCGAAGGGGACAGACGATTTTGAAAATCAACTCCTCTTCATAGTAAAAGCTTGGGCTTTTGGAGGAGAGTTAGCACGAAAACCCCACTCTAGCGCTTTCCTGCAGGCCTCTGAGTTATTGCTCACGTTTTTGTTCCTGGACCTTCCTGGTAGAGGAGGGGGAGCTGTCTGGGAGTTAAAACCGGAGAAGGTGGCTGGTCCCTTTAGTCCCCATAGGTGCCTCGGGGGTGTTGTGAGTAGTGCAGTGACCGGAGCCGTGGCCATCTGGGGAGGGAGCAGACATGTCCCCAGCTCAGTAGCAGAGCCACAGGGCAGAAGGTCCTGACAAATACACAACCTGCTAGGGGTCCTGTGATGTAAAGGTCCTGGTAGCTGTGGCTGGACCTACAGGCAGAGAGCCAAGAGGTTGAGCTTTTAAGTTGTTAAGCATTCGGTGGCCAAGGAACTTTGTCTTTGCTGGGAACCTTAAGTTCTTTTATTAAAAAAATTATTTTAAAGGAGTTTATTTGAACCAAAACTGATGACATATGCCAGGGAGCAAGATCTGAAACGCTTTAGAGAACAACAGTTTTACAGTTTCTTTATGCATTTAAATTAAGGAGAAAATGTAAAAGATTACATGAAGATAGGAGAAAGCTAGGCCAGAATTGGTTTAAAAGATACTTAAGATTAGGTGCTGTCACACCTGGTCAGGTATTAGAAGGAGGGGTGCAAGAGGGGGGCATTTCAAAGGTGTGTTAACCTGGATGCACAGAACAATGGACGGGGCTGGCTTAAGGCAAAGATGAGCCTTTTAGTGAAGAAGTTATAGGCCTGGGGTGTGAGTACCCACCATGACCTGCCCAGCTAGAAATGAATGGTCAGATCACCCTGGGAAGTGACTTTCCATAGAATCCCCGTTTTTTCCACCCACAGTTCCTCCTCTTGGTTGCAAATTAATCTGAAGGGTGTATTGATGACCTTTTGGTAGGAAGGACCTTAAGTTTTTCACTTGCTCCCTGCAGGCTGATAATCCCCCTGGCTCTCCCTTCCCTGCCCATCTGAAACCTTCCCAGAAAGTCCTGCCTGCCTCCTGCGTGCTATCAGGTAGGAGAGGTGGAGGACCTACCCTGAGGTCGTTCCTGAGGCTACCCCTGTGTCTGTGTGGAGGCTTCTGCCTAGACTCGGCCTTGCAGGCAGCTCTGTTGTTCCCACTTCAGACTTTAGGTAGGGCGGCTATGGGATCGTGAGGGTGCACGGGCTTTTCAGCTTGACTTTGTGGCTGTGGAACCGTGGGGGATTTAACTTTTAAATCACATGAGGCAAACGCCGGTATCTGCCCCAGGGGTCTTCTGCAGTGATTGAATGAGGGGGATACATGCAAAGTACTTTTAGCAAGTATGTCCATTAACACTGTATTTTGTCTTTTCTCTGTAATGGCTCCACTGGTCCAAATATATTTGGTTAACTCCTTGTCTTTATTTATTGTTTGTTTGTTTGTTTGTTTGTTTGTTTGAAAGAAAGCGAGAGAGAGAGAGAGAGAGAGAGAGAGAGAGAGAGAGAGAGAGAGAGAGAGAGAGAGAGAGAGAGAGAGAGAGCCCAGAGCAGTCTCCATAGTTGTACATCATTAGTTGTGACATGGTTTCATTCCACACAGGTGGATATGGGGCCATGTGGGGTGGGAACAGAACAGGGGGCCTCCCACATGGAGGTGAGAAAACCTTCACTGACATGCCATCCTGGCAGTTACTGATCGGGCTGCAGTTCAGCATACGGGTTTGCGTGGGCCAGGGCTGGGAATCAAACCCTGGACCTCGCAATTGTGAGGCAAGCGCTCAATTCTGAGCTGTCCCAGCACAACCGAATTCCCTGTCTTATGTCCTGCAGGGACTCTTGTGTTCTGGCATATCCAGAGGGTTCTTGTGCATACTGTCTATCTCAGATTCTGTTATGGGCACTTTCTAATGGAGGGCATTTGAACACTGGGATGTGTTTCACCAAAGGGTTCAAAACATCCTATTCTACTTGCTGTTTTGAACCGCAGCTGTACCCTAACTATGACCTTGGCAGTTAGTTTAAGTATTCAGGCAGTGTGGATGTAGTTGCAGCAAAGGTTGTGTCTGACCCAAACCCTGGCTTGCTTCCCCTGGGCAAGGGGAAAATAGCTTCAGTGAGAATGGAAAAACGGAGAGGGAGGCCGGATTCAGTTTAGCATTTCTGTATCCTTTTTTTCTGTGTACCTGGCACCTTGTTGGCTCTCCTCTGGGGAATATCAGGAAGCCTAGGGAGCTGGCAAAGCAACATGTCCACACAGCTTCAGGTGATAGGATGGTCAGGAGGTGTGCGATTAGGTGTCAGGATAAGTAATGCAGGTGCAGTACTGAGAGGACCATCCAGAGGAGATAGTGCAGGGGCTGCATGAGTCAGGGAAGACTTGGAGGGTCTTGTGAGCTGGGACAAGAGGAACGGTGTGCGCCTCAGGCAGGGAACCAGCATTTATCACTCAGGGGTCTCCTCATTTATCATACTTTACTGGGCACTTGGTGTGCCAAACACTGGCCCGGGCACTGTGGATAGCAAAGTAAGTAAATCAGAATAGAGAAAACAGTACTGAGAGGCAGAACGACCCCATGTGTGGGAGCTTGGGTCCGATACCGGATTGCCACAGCCCTGCCATGCACTAGCCGTGGATCCTTAGCAAGTTGTGGAATCTGGAGCCTCAGTCTCCTCATCTGTAAAATGGGGATGCTCATGATTGAGGTGGGAACTAAATGAGTTAGTATAAAGTACTGAGAACAGTCTTGAATACAGGAAGTACTCTTGTGTGTTGGCTATCATTATCACTAGCATGTTAGTTCCATTTGTCTGTTGTGTTCACTGCTGTATTGCAGCTCCCAGAAGGTACTCGGTACATAGTAGCCATTCAGTTCATGAATAGAAGTGCCATTGGTGTCCTCAAGGAGGCTGTGCTCTGGTGGGGACACAGGCATGTCAACAACTAAGCAGGATACTATGCTAATGACTTGGTAAGGGAAGTATGGGTGCTGGACAGGAACAGAGGAGGGGTGGCCAGGGGAGGCTTTGGGAGTACAGGGGTGGGTCTACGCTGGACCTTGAAAAACAAGCAGGGATTTGTTGGGACAAGAGGGAGTTTGGGTGTTAAAGGGAGAGGAAGCAGCACGGACAGAGCTGTGTGAGTGAGCGTGGCATGTTCAAGGACATAGAGAGAGGAGCGACTGCAGTAAGGGCTGTGCAGAAACGTTGGGCTTTGTCCTGAGGATGCTGGGATCCAGGGCTTAGACAGGGGTGTGGCCAGGGCCCTACCATGATTGTGAGGAGGAAAGTGGGGTACGCGAGGGGTGGTGGTCGTTCTCCCAGACTCCAACTCAGGTGCAGCTACAGGAAGGTTTGGGGCCTGCGAGGGATCCCACCCGGCAGGTGAGGTGTTTGGCCTCCAAAGGAGGAGAAGCAGGGTAATGCACACCACTGCCTGGCAATACTCCTGCCTTAAAATAGAAGAGACAGAGATAAAGAGTGGGTGGTGTAAGTGTCAGAGGGGTGACCTACTTAAAACCTGACCCCCTGGAAGCCACCCTCACCCTTGCTCGAACCCCAGGGCCTTCTAAGGGGCCCTGCTGAGGGCGGCTTCTCTCCCTCCCTCGTCCGTCCTTAGCTCTGGGTGGCGGACAGGAGGTCTGTCAGAGAGGGCCTTGGCCCCATCCCACTGACAGAGGAAGTCTGGTTCCCAGGCCGGTGGGCTCAGTGCTTCTAGGGGAAGGGGAGACGGGCTGAGAAAGTAAGGGGAAGAGGCTGGATTCAAGTTCATGGAACCTATGTATTTTTAAATAATTAATTAATT